>JAULBW010007952.1:0-118343 GCA_032358265.1 Vaucheria bursata | reverse complement strand
GTGTCTTCTTTGGGTTTCTGGTGATGTTTGTTATTGGTTATATGCATAGTCTTTAATATATTGATTCCTAACACATAAGAAGAAAGTTGCAAAAGGAGTGTAGAACACACTACCAGGATTTACCTTTTGTCAGACACACACTAATCAAAGATGAGAAAGTAGGATAAAAGATTACTAATCGGATAAACCTTTACCCAATGTGGAACAAACAAAAGGGAATAGTATTAATCAAGGAAAAATGTAAACAAAAGCAAGAAAAGGTCAAGCAAGAAAATGTGTACTTTATTACAGGTGTTTTTAACACTGAGTGTTAGAAACAAAATGTAATATTAACTAATGGCTAATGCCGAACATATGCAATTGACATTAATCACGCTACAATATACTGTATATACACTTGAATCTATAGTTCAAATCCTCAGGAATTGTCAGTATAAAGGAAATATGTATCAGCTATGTATGTGCAATTATAACTGATCTGGTCCTAACACCCTTCAAGTTTGTATAAATCTTAAGGTCATGTGATTATTGAAGAAATGTTAAAAAAAGCAGAGGTTTTTTAAGATCTTCATGGCTACCTCCATACACGTACACTGCTCATATCCAATTAGAATATATCTGGTAGATGTTAGGAGATCTGTGATTTCTACTACAGCAGACAAACCTTCTACATCACAACAGTATGGTAATGATATGAGCAAATAGAGAGCTGAAGAAAATAATAAAGTATGTAAATGGCAAGATAAAGAGATGGTTAGCAATAGCTTAGCAATCATGTGGATCTAAAATCCTGTACAGAAACTCATCCTTTAAAAGCAATTTTCCTTAATAGATAATAATTGAGGAGTGAACAAAGTGCTAGTTATGTAACCAATATATCAGTTGGAAGTTGAACATGTTAGAAATGAAAATTTACCTTCATTAACTTCAAAATCTTACTACATTCAGCCAACAAATGTATATTGTAAGAGTTGATTGAAGGTTTTCTATTGTTGAAGTAATAAGATACTTAAAATGACAATTCAAAATTTGCTTTCAAGAGTGCACATTATATGTCAGAACTGTCAAGAACAAAATTTTAGATTTGAATTTTAAAATTGAATTAAATATTAGCAAATAATGGACCACAATTTTTCTAGACACTGAAACAGTTGAAAAAAATAGATATTGTTGCTGTTAACATGGATACTATAGTTGTCTTTTCTGGATTTTGTGCTTGAGATTGCTAAAGAATATTTGTCCAGGTGTATGCAATATCTCACTCTGTGGCTCTTGCATATTAGATGAAACATCTAACAGTAGAAGCCACTTTTTGGTTGAGCAATTAAGATTTTAGATTTAAAAGATATTTTTTGTGATTGGTTTCATATGAAATTTAGATGAAAACTTGGTTTGAGTAAAAGTATCTTTTGGTTTGCATAAAATAAATGATCCATCATGCTAATCACTATCCAGTTTAACAACAAACAGTACAAGCAGCACATTAACATTGCAAAATAATTTCATCAATTTTAACCAGCCAATGTCTGCAGTAGCACATTTTTGAACTGATCATCCAGAAATATCTATAAGCTAGAAATGCCCGTTTTGATGATGTTCTAGTTGCATTGTGATTTCAGTATATTCAACCCAGCATGCAGAAAAGTAGGAATGGGTTTTTGCATACGTGAAGTGTAACATTTGTCATTATTAATAGCAACACTTGATCAGCATTTAAATAAAGCAATTTCATTTTTCATTTTAAACATTTAGGCTTGATGTGACAGGTGCGCTCTGACAAAAGCTTATAAACTTACTCTGGATAATTTGTGGTTGATGTAAAAATTTACTGTCTCCCAACAAGGTGGAGGAGATGAAATAATTCAAAATCCAACTAAATATTAACATGTTGATTTTATACACCTACAAGTGAATACTATGAAATTAGGTTTGCGGTACCAGCAAATGTAGTAGCTTATACATGTATAAGGACACATCCTAAATGATAATGCAAGTAATGTTTTCATGAATATGATATATCAAATTTATCAATAAATTGTCATGATATATCTTGCAGTGTTGTTCATGTACAACTTGTAGTAAGTTTAATATTGTGTGTAGAAGCGTTATTACATGGCAGAAACTCTGAACAAAATCTTTGTTAGACTGGATACAATTCATTCAATGGCATTTATTAATCTGAAGAAAAGTTGTACAATATTTTTCTAAAGTAATTGTTCACAAATATTATTGTTCTGTCAGCATTAAAAAGGAAAAAAAAGAGTGAACAATTACCAAGGGCTATTTTTTGTAGATTTCAGCATGTTTTATTCTGAGCAGTAGTGAAAAAAGTTATGAATGAAGTGTTTCATTTGTTTGTAGTGCTAATAGCTCTGCATAAGATGCAACATGAGTATTTCTCAGCTTATAATCATCAGTAAGTAAGCAGGTATTGCTGATAATATGACCAAAACATAAGAAAAAGAATTGTCAAGACCAGATGATACAAGGATTGAGTGGCTTTCATTGGTACAAATCATCTCTGTGAATATATTGGTAAGACATTTAGCAGTTTTAATCATCAACCATTTCTCCTACAGTGCAATACAGAAGTTGTACATTAGTATTTATCAGAAACAAACTTAAAAAAAACATATCTTACTACAATGCAAGGCTGAGTATTACAAAAGCAGGACTACCAGAAATGCCAAGTTCAAAATTTAAGGCAATCTTACATTTAATAATGTAGTTTTTGCTATATGTTTACATAAAAAATATAAAGTCACAGCAGATTATGAATGTTGTCAAATATTGAGTCCTGATGACTAGAAAAAAATATGTTTACAGTTAAATGAAGAGGCAAATGTTTGGCAACACTTTCCCACCAATCATATAAGGACTTTTTATCCATGAATTTTAATGGGGATGAAAATAATGATGGTGCCAAAACTGTTGCGCTTAGGCTTGCTTAACTTGGGCATTTTCTATATATTGCCAAATAGGTGTCTTTTCTATTATAAACTTATATATGCAAGAATTGTTGTCATTTTACAGGTGGAAATATATCAATTCATGTTGGAACTTGCAATGCAATTGAGCTCATACAATCATGAGTGCATATGATGTCTTTGATATTTAAAACATTTAAAAGATCCTATCATATGATTTATTTAAAGATTTTGTATCTGTTTGAAGATTGCTATGAGCAGCTATGTTGGCTACATGTTGAGAAGTGAAGTATTCTAAAAATAGAAACATAAAATAAGTTAAAATGAAATGTGAATTTTTAGATGTCTCCCAATATTCATCTGCCATAAACGCATTGGGAAGTCTTTTGTGATTTAGCCCATTGCTGCATTCTTGATTGATTTGGCTCTTTGGCTTTTGATATTTTCTGTAAAATTATATAGTGTTGAGTCATTGCATTTTGATAACATATTGTTGGAAAATACAAACAAAAATAATACAAGAACAGAAATTACATTTGATACTGGCCTACATGTATTGCTGAAAGTGAGATAGCTTTCGCAACATGCAAAACTTAGTAGCATGGAGAACAGGGTTCAGTTCTTTGAATCATCTTGGAACCGAAACTGAAACCAATATGAGATCATGGACAAATTATACTGCAGTTATATAGAATAAGAACAAACCCATAATGGAATTAGTTCCTAACACATATTAGTTACGGGTATACCTGAAGATGGTGTCATAAATATTTGGTATCTATATGCCACTCAGTTCAATTGGTAAGATCCTAGTCAACTAGCAACATTTTCAAATACTTTTTTTGTTTCCTTGATAGGTCTACTTTATTCTAGCCACCTAAAGTGCAAATGTATGGAAGAAATTCAGTATGACAAATATGTTAGGAATTAACTCCTTAATGGTTAAATTCATGTTATAGCTGTGGAATTCTGTTTTAGGGCGAGTCATTGTTCTGCATTCTAAATTTATGACGAGTCATTGCTGGATTTTGGTGATAAGCTAAGTTTAGGATTTGTGTGCTGCTGTAAAGTATGTTCACTTCCACCAACACAGTTTATATCGGTGTAAATATACTCTTTGTTTTTAGTTTTTAGTCATATTTGTAGACACATCCGTAACAAAATGCCCACATATATAATATTTTCAGAAAAGTGCATTTGAAATAGTTTGATTACGTTGGCGTTTTGCACACATGTCTGGTGAAATTTTTTGCATGGTATTGGCACTATAAAAAATATGAAATTTTGGAGCTAGGTCTCGAGCAACTGAAAGCAAAAGGTGAAAGGGGCACAAGCATGATTTATAATGTACTCTTTAATTCAAGTCAATTGAAAAATGATAACGAAAAAAATTGCTCAGACAATTGATGCACTATAGAATTGAGATCTACGACAGGAAGCCTTCACTTAGTACACTCTAAGTTTACGCGCGCCTCAAAGCGATGTTGCTAAACTGAATTGAATTTCAGATATTGGAAGGTGACACAAAATCATTAGGAATTTCATATATTGGAAGGTGACACAAAATCATTAGGAATTTCATATTGGAAGGTGACACAAAATTATTAGGAATTTCATATTTTGGAAGGTGACACAAAATCATTAGGAATTTCATATATTGGAAGGTGACACAAAATCATCAGGAATTTCAGATATTGGAAGGTGACACAAAATCATTAGGAATTTCAGTGTAGCTAATTAGATCTATTAGCATTTGATATTAGCTCTACATTTTAGTTTACAAGACGTCATATTGAAAACATTTGTTATTTTAATATAATGTTTCATTTCTTCTCAGGCTCCAGTCTTTATTCTAGATTTTATGTCGTTGCAACGGTTGACAATTAGAAGTTCCATCCGTCAAGAATTCATGTATTATGGATATTAATTTATTGCATGAGCTCTTGCAGACGCAGAGCCAATTTCTCTTGGATAAATTGCTAGCATCAACGGTAAAACAAACAAAGCGTGTAGAGACTTCATTTAATGCACCGTGTCATATCGAAAATAATCAAGATATTGCAGAAGACAAACACGATAATCGGAGCAACGATAGGGTCGACTGTTCGCAGCTGTCATTCACTCAAACTCCAGTAGCAGGATTTAAGTTTATAAATCGAGTCGGATCTATCAACTGGGATAGAATTGAGGCCTGCAATGTTGAACGTATTAAATTAAATGGAGATGTGCAATCGGTATAAGTTTTAATTCATATAAAACATGCATACGTTGAACAGTATAGAAGAATTCTGCAATAATTCGTGTTCGGTCATACGATTATTTTATATACTGCCCTGATTAAAGACAATTTTGGAATCATATCGATGTTGACGTTACACTTGATCTGATATGAATAAATACGATATGGCTCATGATATTGCCTAAGACAGTGAAACTCATCACCTAAAAAAATAAAGATGATGAATATGGTATGCTGCTTTGCCTTTTTCATCTGTCATTTTTTAATTGTCATACTCGTGGAGCACTCGCAAATTTCTTTGAAAAGTTTTTTCATTTAATATTACATATGTTTCTCCCTTCTTTAAATATTTAATAAATTATAATATAATTTTAGATAGAAAAACACATTTTGTTATGATGTTTTTTCTCAGCAAGAGCAACGAGTATTTTTTCAAGTTAGCATCCAGTATTTGGGCTGAAATTTCAGTGTTTGTTCTTGAAAAAATGGATATTGCTGCAATTTTTAGTATATAAAAATTAATTGCAGATATAGTGTTGTTCATATAAGCTGAAAAATTGATGCATTATGTTCCAGTTATTGATTTTACAGAAAAAATTTAGTCAAATGAATTTT
Source organism: Vaucheria bursata (assembly GCA_032358265.1). Taxonomy (NCBI): domain Eukaryota; class Xanthophyceae; order Vaucheriales; family Vaucheriaceae; genus Vaucheria; species Vaucheria bursata. Next base: position 112,562 of record JAULBW010007952.1, on the reverse strand, counting down.
ACAAATTCCATTTATTGATGTCTGAAAGTTTCAACTGGTAAGGTATTATTTTGCCTTATTTGAGTTTGAAACCCTAACTCTATTCTTAAATATTGTGGTTTTGGCTCAAAATCATTTTCATTAAATACTCTTTTAAAAGACTAAACGTTCAGCCACCCTTTTACTCTCTTTACTTTTTGAATAGCTGCAAGCGTTTCTTCCTGATATCGCATTTGGTTCCCCTGATTTTAGTGATATTGATGTTTCTCCAAAGTACTCAAAGTTATTTGAAATCTTGCAGCTTGCTGCTCAATACATTATACACAGTGAGGGAGTAATGAAGGTAGGATAATTTCAACTATAATTTTTAAATTTAATTTTTGTTAATCGACTTGAAATTACTAAGAGTTGTAAAACCTCTTGATTATTTGCTAGAAGACCTGTAAACAATATAAACAGCTAGATACCATTATTTTTGCATTATATATATTTCTCTCTCCAGTCTTTTTCTTGTTGATACATTTAGGAGTCTTACATAAGCCAAAATTTTAAATTTTACACTTTGTCATATTGAAATCTTTTCAAGGATTGAAAATTAAGCTATTTGGCTTTTTGAAAACAGAAAAACAAATCTTACTATGTAACTAAATCTTCGTTAAAAGTCTTCTACCTCTAAATAAAGGTTTGAATCTTTTTCCAAGTGAATAGAGCTCAACTCAATTAAAACTAATGATGTTCTTTTTTGCCAATTTAAATGGACACAAATATTGTGGTATATTAGCAATTTTATAGTATTGTTGTCCCTTTAGGGACGATGTAAATCATTAACCGAAACAATCAACGATCTCCATGAAGTATATAGAGCTGAAAGATGTAACTTATCGCAATTGGATGAAGATGTAAAACAAGCTCAGCGGGTATCAAAATCTCTTTCACGCGATATTGCTGCACTGTCGGAAATGCTTAAATTGAGTAATCCAGCTCTAGCCAGTAAAATGTCCAATCCGAGCCAAAACGTAAACAAACTTGAGATATATGATGAAGAGGCATTTCAAGAAAAGAAGAAAAATTTTACAAAAAATGTAAAAAATGTTAATTACACGAATCTATGTAAAGGAAGTAATCAAATGACTCCTCAGGAAGAATCAGGTGAGATAGATATGTGAACATAATAAAATTCAATTCGTGGTCGGAGTTAATAGTAACAAGCTGTGGCTACTACCTTCAGTAGCATTATTTTTAGTTTTTGATGGTGTTACTATTTTCCATGGTGCTATTTCTTCAATTTGAAAAGAAGCTACAAGTTTTTTACAGTGTAAACAGCAGTGCTCATCTTTTACTATTTTTCTTAGGCAAAATACAGAAAAAGAGAAAAAAATTCTAGATAAATTGAAAAAAATTGTGTCAAAGTAGTTGCTGAATAGTAGTATTTTGTATTTGAAAATTGTCTCCTTTTTCGAAATAAGTTTTTTTTTATGTTACTAAATTTAATGTTTTTTTCCTATGGTACTCTCTAATACTTCCGTTTCCAAAAGTACCACTGAACTTTGTATTGTGCATATGTACGTGATTATTTTAAATTTTTATGCACAACTACAGAAATATGTCAAAATAAAGTTCTGGGACATATAATGTTAACTTCCCACCATCAGAACCAAAGCTAGTTATTAAGGTCAGTGCACATGAAGCGCCAATCTATATAATTTATCTGGCCTCTCAACTGAGCACTTAAAAATTTTCTGGAAATTTAACGTACTATTAAGTTTGATTATTTCAATGGATGTACGGTAATTGTTTAATGGCTTGATTTGGCTAAACGAAAAATTGATGATGTTATCTCATGCATTGATGAATCATTACGTATCTCAAAAGCATTTATTTAGTTCATACGTTTTGCACGACCCCTCCACCAAGGTATAATCATGAAAAAGTTTAATATGTTATGAATCCAAAAAATTGTGCTAGAACGAAAATTGTATGATCTGTTTTTATTATACAATCATGTGTAATTTTTGTGAATTAGAAAGCAGTGCCTTCCCAGGAGTTCCCGGTAATAATCATGTTCTTGAATCAAGGGGCAAATCGATTTCCAGCTCTGAGTGGAACACAGTAGAAAAAGAGAAATATGATGCTAATTGGACCTCGAATGACAATATTGAAGTCCAAAGTATCAGTTCAGATGAAGTTGACATTGAATGGTGAATCATGCAAAAATCTAAGTTACTTTGTAGGAAATATGCAATTTATAACAGAGTGTTTATTAATGCAATGGGGATTAGTTTACATTTTGGCAATGCCATGAAAAATCCAAATTTAGCTATGAGTACTCAGAATCTAATATAGTAATTTTACTTTACACTCATTTCTGATCATAGAAGATAACAAGTCCTTTTTAGTGTTTTTCAATAATTTAGTAATATGGTTCAAGGTCATTTTTCATGAAAGATTCTGAAATCCTTGACAACGTCTCATTAAACGCGAATTCCCATTGACAGCAGCAAGGAGGCAAAACAAATATTTGTCCATTATGAAATGATGGGGTGACCGTTTTAAACAATATAATTAAAACAAGAAGCAGTAAATAATTATCAAAATGAATTAAATATAGGACAAGCAATTGATTTTGAAGATGATCATTTATTCACCTTGAAAATCTACACAGATAAAATTAAGATGAGTCCCGGTCATTTATACTTTTTATGCAATCAAAAAACCCATCACAACGCAAAAAACTGCTCTGCTCTCACACACAAGAGGTATCAGGTCATTTGCAAATCCTATTTATGATTTAACACACTGATGCATTCAAGTACCAGAATAACATAACAAAGTATGATATGCATAATTCAGCCAGGGGACTTATACTAAAAATGCTGAGGAATGTGGACTGCCATAACAAAAAGAAGAAAATGGAAATGAACACCAAATCTTATTCAGCAATATCTACCAAGTTACTGGATGAGGAGTATACTTTCTGTTCGTTGAGGAACTTACAATAAGAAAGCAATGGATATTACTCCATTCACTGCCCTACTTATGCATCAATCTCAATTATATCTCCAAAACAAATAGTGCTGAACAACAATATTTCTGTTTTAATCACAAATCATCATTGCTGAAAATGTAAATGGTAAATCATGCAGATGAATATGTTGAAAATATTTTTATAATGTGCAGTAGTCAAAAAGCAATAAATACAGAACATGCTGAAGGCATTTTGAAAATACAAGATTGAGTTGGAAAAGAACCATATGCCCAGATGCATCACACTTAAGAATTATGATACTAAATATGCATGATGCCAAGCATCTGCTTCTGAGCTAATTCAAAACAAACAGTTCAAGTATGATCAAGTTTACCAAAAAATTGAAGCAGAATATAGTATTTAAATACTAAATTTGACATGCTAAAACAACATAATCAATACTGAAATACTTGGTAAATACAACAGCCTTAATGTATGCCAACAATTTAGGCACAAAAAACCATTCACTAATCAGCACTCATGCACTTTAAATATTATTCTTAAGACATGATATTTGATTTATTTTCCCATTTCTTTTGCTAGGTAAATACATTCAAATATAAAAATAAATTAGGCAACAAGCAAAAGTAAAGCAATGCAACAATATAAGTTATATTAATGAAGTAGAGCAACCATAAGAACGTCACAAAAGGTTGAAACTTTTCCTTCCAACAGCAAAAGCACACTATTTATAAGAAAAAAAAATGAACAGAACATGAATGATGTTTGTAATTTTTGTTGGCCAGATAACGTAATGAAAGGAATACTAGTGAAAATGTCAGCAGAAAATTATGTACAGAAATTTACTGCAAATGTCAGAAAACGTGAAAAGACCTTTTCATGTATATATAACATACAGAGTATACTTTCACATATATTTTGGCAGTAACAACTGCATGAATAATTCATTACTTCATAAGTGTGTAGCTATTTAGAATTTAGACTTGAATGAAACTTGCAACTTCTATTCAGATAAGATTTTCAAAATATCAATCCATGTAAATCATCAAATATTGATCACTGTGTACTAGAATAGAGCCAATACGTATCCTATGCTTGCTCAAAGCCAAGTTTCAAATATGGAATTGACAACTATATGATGAATATTTCTCCCACATTCAGCAAATATCTACATGCATAAATTGGAGGCAGACAATATTCCTCTCATAGTAGATCATGCATCTAAAAATTAAAACTTGTGATTCAGAATGGATTAAAAACTAGCCTGCTGCTAGAAATGAACTCCTAACAGAGTCAATTTTATTCTGTAGCTGCAGTACATTTCTCCAGATACTATATTAAAGTTTCAGTTTTGATTATGAGAACAAGTTTCAGTATGATATTTTGTTGTGTTGATGAAGTTATTTCACTTCTATTAACACAATTTAGGATGTAATAATATACACATTTTGTTACAGATTTCTAGCATGTCTGTGCACTACATTCTTAGCACCTGCAGGAAAAATTGACTATTATGATAAAACTAACACCTAATAAGAATTAGATAAATGCTAAATGTTTTTAAAGAGAATCAAAAGCTAGTGAAGAAGTAATAAAATTCAAAGTTCAGCAAGTGGTTTAAGATAATTTTCAAAGTATTTTCAATGCAAGAAAATTTGGCTGCCTTTGTTGATGAGATTTAGTGTTAGGACCTCAAACAGTTCAAGTCATCAGTTCAAGCTATCAGCTCAAGTCCTAGTTGGTTAAATATTCTGCATGTTGCAATTGCATGATAAACTATTGATTTTCATTAAACTTGGTTTTGTAAACAAAACCAAATTGGTGCACTGAAATTTCTATTGTAAATTGAGAACCATTTACTTTTCTCAACAATATATACACTTAATAGGAATGCAATATATTTTGACTTTATTTTTTGTTCTTATTGCTATTGTTGACTCACTCAACTCTTGGCTTTATTCCAATGCCAATTCTTTGGTCCCCTTTCCATTCCAATCCTTATTAGTTTGCATTTAGTGCCAGTTTGGAAGTGCATGTGTTTGACATCAAAACAGCTTTTGCTGCAGTAAAAAATTTCTAAACAGTTATAAAAAAGTTCAACTTGCAAGAACTATTTCAAAAGTGTATGCAAATTCAACAACTCATTTTGTGGATTATCAATGTATTTTGAGATTTGTACCAAGCTCTAAATAAAATGAAAATATGAACTCAATTTTGTTGAGTTTAATGCTAGCTTATAAGTACAAGTGTATATATACTACAAGAACCTATAAGAAAAATATACAAAAATTGGCTCATTCTGCAGTTGACCAGTTAACAGTTTCTTAAATACTAAAATATGAAAAAACTATAAAGCTGTAATAAATTCAAGTAATTTGTATATATCAAGAAACAAGTTTAAGAAGCTCAACATGTAATATAAAATGAATCATTGACACAACTTTCAAGAATCACACAAAAAACAATGAAAAAAATGCTTGACAAATATAGAAAGATCTTGTTCCTAGTTTTTTACCAGCTCTGGTGCACGTGATATACTGCGTAAAGGATTCAATTGCAGCAAACTATCCCTAGCAATCTTTTTGTGTATAAACTGGGATTGAATCTATAATCCTGTATTGGGATGGAAGAAGAATGAAATAAGGATACAACATACTGCTGTATACCTTATACAAACAATGAGATTCAGTAGAGGGGGTGAAGTCTAGTGTGTAGCAGAGGGCAAACAAATAGCAAAGCAAAATAAATTAATAAGTATACAAAAGTTTAAAGTGAAGAAGAGTGAACAAAACGTAAGACCAAATAAATAAAGGTTCACTCTAGCTCCTACGGTATACCATCTAGAAGTGCCTTTAAAACTGATTTTTTGGTTAATCTTGCTGAATTTTTTACTCCATAAGTAAGCCCATAATTTTTCATTGGCAGACTTGTGATTATTCTAAAACTAGTTGAAGTATCCCTTGAAATTAATGTTGGCAGAAGTAAAGCGGAGTAATTAAATGATAGACAAAATAAAGTGGAGTTGTGGGATTGATGACAATTCTAGAATAATACCTAACTAGTTGAAGGTGGTTTGATGTAGTGACAGAAGGTAAAGTGGGATTTGAGAATATGACCATAGTTGAAGAGATATTATGACATGGAACGAGTGTAGGTGGAAGAGAAGTGAAGAAGTTTCCACCAAACAATAAGGAATATGGCACATGGCATTATGTGAGAGTGTAGGATAAATAAATCCACGAAAGGATTTTAATGAAAGTGTTGACACAAAGGATTGGTATTAAGGTGCAATTGGGATAATAGGTGCAATATGGTAAAAGAGGCAAATGGTGAGAAAGAGTATAGGCAAAATATAATTGAAAAATAGGCAAACATAGGTGAACATAAGCAAACATAGTTTAGCAGTTGTGCCATAACAGCTTAGAGAAATAGCAGGGCTGGCAAGTATCCTGCAGGAGGAGTTGAACTCATGGTATCGGATGTCTCAGTACTTTAATCATATAATCTATAACCTATCATTTCATCACCTTGAAATAGATCAAAGTGCACTTCCACAACCACAGCAACTACAAAAGCTTCAAAATTTTGCACATTTTATCCCTATTAAAAAATGATTTGACACTCATAAATATGATTACAACTCTAGGGCCATTCATTTTTCTGTATGTCCTGTGACCATGAAAAACACATTGATGCCAAATACCATTATATTATCATATAAATGTGCATAAATGGCAAAATCATGTTAATGAAAAATTTGTTGCATTAGTATGCAGCACCCGCATTATTATATATTATATCAGGAGCCTTGTTGAAAACACTCTGCTCATAGCCCAAAATTTTTGGAAATAACGGATTTTCTGGAATATTTTGAAATATTTCAGAAATTTAAATATACAACAAAAATTTTGATTAGAATAACTCAACGAATCACATATTCATTTCGTCTTTTTATTGTGAGACTCGTATGGTTTTTACGTTGGAAAAGTTAGCTATTGCTATATTGACCTCGAAAGTATCTTTTTTCTGAGTTTTGCCCAGATTCGAATATTGGAGTGTTCTCCGAGAGATATGCCGTCCTATGATCCTAAGTTGACGATTCTTCAGATTGTAGCACTTCAGTGCTTCTATTATGTTTTAATGGGAGCAGTGCTTGCCTCTTTTAAAGTTATATTTGGGACGCAGGTCATTTTTCACGAGAAATAAAATTTATGGAACGTTTTACTTCTTTCACTTGTACTATTTTCCATCAGGAATAAATGGTGGTCATTTACTATTTATGAAATATTCACAGATCACGAAAATATCGCTAAATCTGACAATCTAAGGAAAGCCTAATTAAAATCAAATTGAATCAAGTTGGCATGAAAATTTTTTGGTAATATTTTTATGCTTCTTACTTTTTCATGAAATTATTTCCTTTTAAAACATTCACTGGAATTCGTTTCGGCTTTAATTTTTTATATGTATTGATTTTTTATCGCAGATTTCAGTAAATTTAATATTTTCTTCCCAAATATCGTCGTTTTCAATTGGACCTGGATTAACTAGTGCCTTTGCGACTTTTATCTCTTCAATTCTTGGGTCGATGCTACTTGTAATAATCGTTGAGAAGAGCAAACGGTGCCTTGATTTTACTGCTACTCTATACATTCTGCATTTTCTTTTTGCCTATCGATTTGAAGGATTTCCGACTAGATGGGAATGGTATACTATGCAAGTAAGTGCACGTTTCATTTCGTTTTTACCAGAACTTTTTTAGTAACATATAATTTTAAGAAAAATACAGTGCAATGAAACACAGTAAATTGCTTATTTTTATTGATTCTAGGAAAAAGTATATTTATATTCTGGAATGAATAATTAATTTAAAAAAATACAATGCATAAAACTGGGCTAGGTCATCGGAAAATGCTAATGCTTGAAAAACTTTTTGTATTGATGAAAGCTAAAATTCTCGAAAAATATTTATTTAAATTGAGTAACTAGTGAATTTTTGTTCAATATATATGTTTATGTATTTGCTGGAAAAATAAAATATTGGTTAAATTTTTTTATGCAAATCTTGATTCTCTTGAATGTTTTTTGAGGAACTGATTATATTTTTCCGCAGTGTGTGTCTTTCATGATCATGGTCTTATTAGGAGAATGCCTCTGCGCACGTAGCGAAATGCGCGACATTCCATTATACACACCTCTCACTGTTACAAATGGGCACAGTCGTGCTCCAAGCAGAACTCTTAATATTGAAATGAGTCAGTTACAAATGCGAAACAAAAATGCCCAACCCATCGCTGATCGAATAGCAGTAGTTTAGCTTTCATTATTTAACGCTTCACCATCTTAAACAAACGAACTGTAGTAATCACAAGGAGCAAAATGAACTATAATATGTCCTGTTTAACAGACCAAGATCAAATTTCTTTTAGTTCAAGTTGAATGGAGAAAGATTGAAGATTTTTGCTCAGTGTGCATGGAACTTTTCCATTAAATTTCGGTTCGTTTTTGTTGTGGAGAGCATGGAAAAATTAGTTTGAATATACTAGTAGAGATTCTTTTTTTTTGCTTAATGTTCATTTTAATTCTTCTCTGATAAATAAATTTTCTTGCTGCATTGTGAGCTTTTTTCAGAAGGTACAATATAGCATGATATGCATTTCATAGTGTTTATTATGTCGACAATCTTTCAAATAGTATTTTGATAAGCTCTTGGAGGTATCTTTTGATTCATTCATGCATAAATTTTATTGCCATCAATGGTCAACTAGTCGAGTTCTGTAAAAACACAATATTTTTGTGGCTTAAGATGCACATTTTTCACCTTGATTTTTAAATGGAGTACAAATACCATTACAAATACATAAAACGAACTTACTTTAACAACTGTGAGAGTGATCACAATCTTTTCTGAGTTAAATATCAATGTTATATTTTAAAAAAATTTCTGAAGTTTTTCTTGCATGAGTATTAGTTGAAATATTGTATTTGTGTTTATGTAATTGAAAGAAAATTCGGTTTTGCTTCATTTACAATGAGCTTTTCTAAATCAGACTAACTCCTATTTTCACACTATGAATCCTACCACAGCAGAATAATCAGGGTTTTACTTACCAGGAACTGAGTGGCAAATTTCTATTTGGTATTCAAACTGTGTAATAAATGCAGCTGAAATCACAAAATATTTTCTTCATACGTTATCAAGACTTGAAAAGAAAAGGATAGAGTTAGAAAGAAATTGAACAGAATAATGGAGATTAATTAACAGCAATAGCAAAAGAGGAACAAAAGAAAGGAAACGTAAGCAAATGTATTAACTCTTGTGTGCTTTCGCTGATGAATGAAAACATGAGTATAAAATATTATATAATTATTTATGGCTAGCTTGAACTTGGCTAGTTGAATTCTCATTGGCTGATTTGTGGAACACTATAAAATTAGAATAGAACACAAATTCCCATTGGTTGATTTGTGGAGCATCATAGAAAATAATGAAACAGAACATCTAATATAGAACAATACAGAACGTGCGGATCTAAACGATAGTTGCAGTCCTAGTACATATGTACAAAAAATAAACTTTTGTGAAGTCTTAGAATTAAAGGTTTACATTTTGGTTCTAAGTATGGGCAAAATATGAAATTGACTAAGGCTTAGAAAATTGTATTATTTTTAATTCTGGAACTGGCTTAAACAAACATGCAAAATGTTGAGAAATACCTAACATTTAAGTCACTTTAAGTTGCTAACAACAGTTAATAGAAATGAACTCAAATAAATATTTTAAATACATGACAGCATGTTAAAACTTTTAGATTGTTTTTTCCCTTGAGATGAAAATATTGTGGTACTTGTATAAGATCAAGACGCAAAATATTTTTTTGTATCAACATCAACAATCTCAATTCACAATTAAAAATTATCTCAAAAACTTTTCCTATATGCGATGCACTCTAATTTGAACCATGAAAATAACAGAAACTAATGTAAAATGTGATTTTCTTGCCTTTTTTGCCATAGAGTAATATACTTTGATTATAGCGAATTCACTTTACAACTTTTTTATTTATTCGTAATCAGTAAAAATTCATTTATTGCTAAAGATTTTCGGATAAAACGAATTCATCAAGTAGTGACACAGCGGTTCTGACAGATTCGTAATATCCACATTGGACAGTATGTACTAAAATGAACAATCCAGAACTCAATCTTTATATAGTCCCTAAGAAAACCTTAAATATGGATGTTAGAAAATTCCTATTTTGCAGTAGCCAGGTATTAGTACTAGAAAACTGAAGTATTAGTAAAAGAAACGATAAATGACATTGAAGGAAATTACATGTACGACGAAAGAGATTCTACAGGGAATATATATATGTATAAATATTTTAAGGATGCTGGCTTCAAAATCTACTTTTTGCTTAAATCAAATTCTAATAGTTTTCAGAACAGGTGGGAATAATAGCAATTTTATGTTTCGAGGAGTTGCCATTAAGGATACCGGTACAAAAGCATTAAAATGTATGGTATCAGTTATATTGTTCATACCTTTTTATGGATCATATGCATGATAAACCAGTATCGAAAGTTTATTAGAAACCACCATATATAAATTTCAATGAGGCAATATGTCTCTAAAATATTCAATAAAATGAAGAAAAAACTAAGGATAATCATTGTGATATATATTTCCAATAAACCTCAACAAAAAGGCTTTCATGATCCTTCACCGATATAGATCAAATTAAGCTAAACTAGTACCCACTATCCTTTACTATTGAGGATTATATTGACTTAATACCAATCCTTCCTCCAGCCATTCCACGAGCACCTTTAAAGGATTAAATTAAATAAAATAATAGAAAAATTGAGCCAACATCAACACAAAAAGTTTGTTCGAAATTTCAAAAATTTTATGCTCGTGCTGTAATTTAAATTGAATAGATAACTTTTATAAGTAAATATACATGCTGATTGATTAAAAAAAATTATTACCAGATGAAAAATAATCTTGAAATAGCATTTGAAATAAAATTCAAACCAAAGATTTACTCTTTGTATCGATACAAATTCAACGACAGAGTATATTTACATGAATTGTATAACGAAATTCATATTTACACTAGTGATTTGTATCAGATACATCCATAGGATCAAAATAAGCAATATCGAACAAATTCATTGCTGCAGTCAATATCTATCAGCTGACATGAATGTGTAAACAAAATTATTATTTTTGTAGAGCTATATAGACAAAAAGACTCAAAGTACAAATTTCTATCATAAATCGGTGAATGCGTGAAATTGATATCTGGAAAATGGAAAAATTCTAAGAAAAATAAAGAGGCCACTAAAAAAGGGAATATGAAAGGGCAAATGCAAACTTCATGGCTTTTCAGCTCATAATTTATTTTTTGTTGAAAGGTTAGATTTTAGAACAATTTCATAAAAGTTAAGAAAACGTTAAAACATAAATAAGTGGCCTATGCTTCACATTTAATATTATTTATTTTTCCACTAGAAATGTCAAATTATACATAATAACTTGATAGGACAAAACTCTTCTTTTCATGCACAATTTTTGCATGATTCACTCAAAAAGGGAATACAAACCACTGAAATTGGGCATTTAAATAATTGCGGTAAATCATGGCAAAATTGAACTGTAGGCTAACCTGTCCCAAATCGTTAACAGTTCGAAGGAAATCTTGTCTCGCTTGTTTCCTGATCGAACACGATTCAAAACTCTGTGTGATATTAGCGGTAGGTAAAGCAAACACATCCTGTACATGAAAATATTCAACTTTTAAAATTAAATATATTGATTAATGCCATCTGAATGTCTTATTTTTTAACTGATATGATATAACTTTTTAAATATCATACATATGAAAAAATACAGAATTACTTACTGCCTAGTTTAACATTCTGAAGGTATTCAATAAATTAAATATAAAAAAAGGTATGTATTCCTATATAAAATTTCTTGTAGGCGAAGTTGATCTATAAACCTAGAAGACGCATCGAAGACGAGTTTTTTTTAACATATCCATCTAAATTAGCTTAGCACAAGATAGTTGCCAAATATTCGAAAAAAAATTTCATACGCTTAAAAGCTGCACCTACTAAAAATTTATTTTTGTAAAAACCTGTGTTAGTGGGGTTATATGCGTTCCAGTAAGAACTTCATATCTTAAATCCATGTCAACCATTGGTCGACGCATTCTCAATAGCGTTTTTCCAGCTTGAATCACCTGAAAAAATATATTATACATCTGCATGAAGACATGAATTCGTACAAAAATATTTGTTATAAAACGTAATATAAGGGGTACAAAACTGCATGGTAGAATAAGGCCTTGGCATTCTAAACAGTGGCAACTACTATACCATTTACTTTCAAAAATTGCCTTTTGGTAGAACTATTTGATTGGTAAAAACAAAAAATTAAAAAAGCTTTATGGTTGGGCAACAATTATTTTTTTAACTATTCAGCCATTTAAGACCAAATCTTTACAAAAACTGACACTGTATATAATCGATGAAAAAGCAGAAATTCGAAAGGGCCAATGCATAAAAGTTAGAATTTTTAGTCGTATAAAGCTACAGAGACATTTAAAAAAATTAATTTAAAAAGTGAAAAGTCAGAACTGATCAAATAGGAACTAATATGTATAGTGAAACCTCTTAAATTGGACACCTTGCATATCTGTACACCTTATTAAGTTGCACAGTTGAGCCTTGATTAAAATGCCTGAGTTAGGAGGTTTTGCTGCATATTTGGAATATTTATTTTAGTGAAAATAGGACTATAAAGTTACCTTCTTCACGTCTTCACTTTCATCGATAGAATCATTTTCGAAACGAACAACCAGAGTTCGACGTGCACGATACATGCGTCGAACAACCTTCAAAGTAAAAGGAACAATAACATAAAAACATGCGTAAATTTAATATCGATTTCAATTCAAGTCAAGCCTACCCTCTTAACTCAATTATATGAGCTACATTTTTTTGCGCAGGTATACATAGTAACACATTCATAAGACTAGCGAAAGACTTATATAAATTACTTTAGTGTAACAAAAAGAAAAGAAAACGACAAAAAGTAAAAAAATTGTTATTTTTTCAAACAGAATATAGTTATTTGTTCCATTATTTTATCATTGATTTTTATTGTTGCTGTTATTTACAAAAAAATTAGCACTTTCTTTATATCGTAGAGTTCAGTGCATATGATACTTGAAAATTACATTATACAGCAAAAATCTAATTTCATTTCAAATGTCATGATAATTTTTCTTACATATATTTTTGCATGAAATAAGTTGCTGCATTTTGACAGTTCCAAATATATACCTAATATGTATGCACATATATAATTACATGCATATACTTGCCTCTTGTACTTCTTCAGGCGTTGGTGAAAATTCTCTTGCACCATCAGCAACTTCTTTGAACAAGGGCGGAAGCTGTTCAATAATCTGCAGAGCCTATTTCATAAAAATTGTAAATATCCATAATTGAAAATAATGAAAATAAAAAAGTTCGCCGAAACAAATGAATAGAGATACATTAATATGTAACTGCCAAAAAGTAATCCAACGCAGATGTTGCGGCTTCCATTTAAAACCATAAAAATCTATTTTCATTGGTGCAAAAACGTATACTTTTTTTACTAAAGCGCATATTTTGGGTGAGATAAAAAAGTTTTTCTCTGATACGTTAAAAAATTAGAGCACATAAACAGCTACACTTATCTCAATATAACAGCAATTTTTAACTAACAAATTCAGAGCAGTTGTCAGAAACAAATCATACAAATATTCTATTCAATTTAAAACACTGTGAAATTACAGCTAATTCTATCTAGAATATTAAAGCAAATAAAATAAATATTTCAAATATGTTGCAACAAAAGTAAGAAATTATTCTGCTTGACAGAATATCCACCAGAGGCAAAACCTTTGTTAATGGCAGAATATGTGCAACAATAAAAAAGCATAGAACAAAGTATTTCGTACTAAGCAAGATAACGAAAAAAGAACATGACCAAAGCAAAGGTGGATACGCTGGATTGAAGTTCAAACTTGTAATCTAGTCAAATTTAATACTTAAAATTATTCTTTTATCATTTGACCAATTGGAATGCTCAGTTACTATTTGCAGGTCTATGAAGTATAAACTATTATTATCAAAGAGGATTCATGCATGAGATTCTCTACTCTTATGTAGCATATATTCATGTAAATTTTTGTGAAAGTCTCGATTCTATGCTTAAGTGAATTCATCATACTTTAGGTGTTCCATGTAAAACAAGACATACCTGTTTTGCTAATGGTAACAGTTCTGTTTCCACTGATAAAGGCGAAATTTGCATCTTTGCAAGAGCTTCAAGAGCCTCATATACACTTCCTCTAGTTTCCCATAACGCTTCAGCTGCCTTTTATGCATGAAAACAAACAAAAGCAGTATGCAGATGTAAAAAATATCAACTCATTTAGTGTTTGTTGATAAATAATCGATATGTACTTTTAATTAACTACTGTTTACTTCAAATATTCTGTAACTTTTAGTATAGGATAATAGGTTTGTTGAAAGGTTTTACAAAAATGACAAAAAACTGAATAGACATATACGAGCACAAATATTTATTTTCTTTTGAAAGCACTATAATTACTTAAAATTTCATGGATAGATATTTCAGAGAAAATTAAAATTTTATCTTGCATATATGCATAATGCAGGTTATATAAAAAGCAGTTCACATAAAAAGACAAAATTTGACAAAAATCACTTTTACAAGGGCAATCATACTATCTCATATGGTACTTTTTGATTGCGCAAAATCTCGTAGAGAAGAAATTGAGCAATATTATTTTCTAAAAAATGTTCTTTAAAATTTAAATGTGGTGCGATTCACTATGAAAATTTCATTTCTATGATTCATCACATATAAAAAGAGACGTAAACGAATGTGATCAAAAGTGAACTAAATTATGAATAACGGCTTTATTTGACCTACTTACGATTGTAAAACATTTTCTTTTAAAAAAACAAAAGTATTGATTCAAAACGATAGCACTAGAACGATACGGAATAAATGAGCACTTTTGTGCTGATTTGCACATATATAGTACTGTAAAAAATATAAGTAGAGTAAAAAATTGAGTTTTGTGAAAAATTTGTCAAAAATAATTATTCTTGGAACAGTATTTTACCATGTACAATTTTGATACCGAAATAACTACCAATATAGAAACTATATTTTCAGAGTACTACTTAAAGACAATTAGTTTTAATATAAAACAACACTTTTTAGCAATATATTGAAAAAGCTACTTATGCAAATAATGTACACTGAATTACCTTTTGAGGCGGAGAATTAGCAGTAAAAAACTGTGTGACCAGTGGAAGTACTACTTCATCAAATGCTGGAACCTGCCAATATCTAAAAATGAGATTGAATTTCAAAAATATACGTATGCATTAAAATATTCTGAATTAACTATTTGAGTCATACATGTTAAAAGGAAAACAACCGAAAAAATATGCAGCGTAAATAAAAATGAACAATTAGTATGGTCAAAAATAATCATTACACAGACTAGTACAATTAATATATTTATGAAATAGTAGGGGTAAATGCAGTTTGCTCAGTATATATTTTGTTTAAAGCCGCCCAAAATTTTATTACACTGAAACAAAACAAAAGGAACTATTTTTTTTATCTATTAAGGCTTCAAGTCGACCAAAATCAATAACTGTATTACGACATATTTACTAGTGCATATAATTTAGAAGAGTTTGCATTAGTTATAGTACAGTATTAGCCACATAATAAGCCCACCACGGGACGGGACTTTTATAGTTTCAATAGCATAGTTTAGATGCAAACAGCTCGGACAATTTGAGACTGAATAAAAGTGCCCCCCCCCCAATATGGCTGGGCTTATCATCTGCGGGCTTACAACAGAGTAACTAACTGTACAATGGAAAAGGTACTGCAAGGATGTGTGAGTGGAGTAAGAGTAGATGTACTAGTTCTATTTAAGAAGTTTAAAAAAATGCTAGCATTTTATCGGCATTACACATATAATAAGAGGATAAAAGAATTATTCCACTTCCTAAAAATTTGACTACTATGTTTAGGACTAGTAGTAGAAGTATATATCAGCATACTTGCATGAACGTATAAGAATGAATTGATAATAAATTTGACATTGTACAAGTATCAATACCGATCCATCATTATGAATATATATTTCCATATAAGTATGCATGCATAACTATTATATCTTACAGCCTGTTTCACTGGCATGTTGTTGAATGAAATTAGCGCATTTGCAGCCCTTGGTGTATCAGGAAACAAGCACGTTATAAGGAGCTGCACCACAAAAAAATTAATAAAATTACATGAAAGCCATCATTGCTTTTACAGCCCAAAGCATACAATCCTACAATTTCCCGCAATTTAGGCTCAGCCTAGTAAATTAGCTATTCATCCCCTTGTAGATGCAGTACAAGTCAATTACAAGTAATTGAATACAGTTCTAGTGTTATCGATAGACATGAAACAAAGAACTAACTATGAATTGCATATCTTGCGCATGTTTTCACTATTTTCTCATGCCCGCAAATTGAACACAGGCAGTTAGCGTACGCAATACTGAAAAACAATGGGATTAATATAATAGCGACACAAATGTATTTAAATTACACATAAAAATAAAATCAAACTATTCGACCACAAAAGGTATTTTCCCAAAAATTTCATATGAACCAACATATGATGCCAATGAAAACCTCTTAGTATATGCATGTATTAGATGCCAAACAAAATATCTCAGTGCACATACAATAGTCTATATATTGAATTATGAAATTCATCATTGGTTACATTAAAATCTAATTTTTATACATAATTTCATAAGAGAAATATAAATCACCTGCAGTAGAGCACCGCATGAATGACCTACGCCAATCACAGGAAGAGCACCATACTCTTCAGCCAATGGTAGTGCAGCTTTTTCAAATTGCTCCAATACACTATCGCAAACCTCAAATTTTGTTTCAAATTGAGAAAAAAAAGAAATATGCTTTGTCAAAAACCCAACTTTTTTAATGTAAAGTCAAATCTATCAAAATTATTTTCCAAAATACATTAGATTGCTTTTAACCCATTTAATTGGTTTGATTCGCTTAACACATTATGTTCAAATCAAACCGTACCAAACCCTCAATAATAAGAAATTCTTTTAAAAAATCATAAAACAAAAAAGCCTTCATATTCTAATAAACTGCATAAATATCTAGTTTGAGAAAGTGGCTGCAAGCTCAGTACATATTAAAGTGTAGATAAGTTCAAAACAACAGTGCGTATTTCGAATAAAGAAGGAATTTTAAATTCATTGCCAATGGACTTTTCAAAGTTACTCTATTAGACTCGCATGCCAGCCTTCACTTGCTGTGCAGCAGCAACTAATTTCGAAGCTATTTCGGCTATAACAGTTTAAGTAATTTCACGCCAGCACATCATGCCCCGTAAATCATAAGATTCAATTTTACCATCGAGTTTAGCAGACTTTAAACAATTTTATCCACTCGTTTCAATTTTAATCTACACTACTTAGTTCCATAAGGAATGTACTGTAAATTCCATAGTAAATTTTATGAAAAATTATACATTATCAATAAATCACGGAAATATATGATAAATATTATTGAAGCATAGCTTATGAAGACACTATCTATTGTGCTTATATGCATCATTAACATTTCATTAGACCTTAATACTTTTAGAAATGATATCCACATCCTTTAAAAAACTCAATTAGTGATCTGATAGACAGTAAGTGTAGACACCCCCCCCCCCAGTATGCACCATGAAAGGATATTCTGTACCTCTAAAAAATAGACTGCATGGGACTGCTTGAACTAAAATTTTAGATAAGTAGCTTATACAAAAATAATTCCTGCATGTGTCAAATTCATTAGAGAAAATATGTTAAAATAATACAGATTTATTCAATTTAGGTTGGTTTTAAGCACAACTGGTTGGTTATGATATGTCTAGTATGTGCATATATATTCTACGCCTTCACACTTTTATGGGCTATTTAAGCATTAAGTAAAAAACCTACCTTGAGATAGTCAAATCCTAATGAGTAAGGTGTGGCTACCACAACGAAGCCCACTTCCGCCAGTCCATTTAATAGATATCGGTAGGTAATATGGGGTGCAGCTCCCACAAAAGCCCCCCCTAAAAAATGAATTACCCCCCTCACCGTAGCCCCTTCCGGGGGCTTCAGTAAAAAATTACCCCCTATTTCTTCCCACCCACCCTTAAAACCGAATTCTATATTAAAGAGAGGTAATGGAAGCCTCTGACGCTGCTTTGCATCAACCGTTTGTTCAGTTCCATTGGCGAATTTATTTGGTATTTCATCTGAAGTCATTCGTCGTTTTTCCTCAAATTTCTATGCAAAAATGGAAATACAAAAAATCATTTGAAATTCAGAATTGCAATTGGGGAATATACATTTTTTTCCATTATGCAGGAGCAAAGCATGAACCAATAAATATCTAACCAAATCACTCTCTTTTGAAACTAGGCTAAGACATAATTACATATATGTTTTTCACTGTTGGCCCTAAAAGTTAATGTGAAATGTAACAAATTTATGCACATAAAATATTATTCAGTTATCTTAAATATTTGAGTACATAAGTATAAATCTTGAACATAGCGCTTATCTAGTTTCAATCGTTTTATAAATAAAATTATTGCAAATGGCATTCTTACTAGCTCTACTATAGCTCTGATTCATTTAATCACTATGTTATAAAAGGGATCATTTATTAATAAAGAAATTAACAGCAACTTATTCTAAGTTGAAGATCTGAAAAATGGAATTGTTTCTGTCATATGATTGATAACCTGCAATACCAGTGTAATATAATTGTGGTTTTAAAATTTTACATTATAATGTTAATCAATTTTTTTTCATTTTTCATGTTAATGTGTGTAAATCGAATGTAAAACCAATTGCTACTCATTTCGTTTCTGTCGTAAAAACTTTCAATAAAAATGAACTTCACAGATTTGCATTTAGTATTACTCAGAGCATAGGACTATAATATTGTCCTCATTTTTGCTTTAAATATTAACGTTGTTTCTGTAATTAATAAAATAATTTTAGAAGTTCTGGTGGACATTGCACCTGTTTTGATGCAGACCTTATATCACTTTTCATACGCTGTGCTTCACTCTGTTGGATTTCAATTGCCTCTCTCGCCCTCTTCGATTCCTCGATTTTTAAATCTATTTCTTGCAATACCTTTTTCAATCCAATTTCGCTGTACACAATATCATTATTATCAAGAGTCTTAGAGTTTTTTAATGAAGAATCGACCTCAAAGCTCTTGGAGACTTTTGACAACGAAGACGGAGACATTTGAACACTTTCATCCATCTCATCATCCGACATCACTTCCAGCGTGATTCCTCTCTCCGCCATAAAAATAAACTTTTGGCATTCGTTTTGGTTCAAAGAAATGCAGTTCGTTCTTTTCGATATTTGTTGAATAAATCCTGTGCATGACGCACTAAGGCCAAAAACTAGAAATAACTTCAATGCTTGATTCATGGGACTCTGTACTTAAGCCAAGAAATTTGGGAAGTTGCCAGCTTTAGAAGAGTATTAAGCTTCAAGCATCGCTCGCCCCTGATGTAAAAGCATCGATATTTTAATTGCCAGCAGAGTTAACAATATATAATTAAACTTTTCAAGATTTGTTATCTGACTAATTCATTAGAAATTTTGATTCGCTTGATGTTGCAGTTTAAAAATCATGTGGGTAATTCCACCTTAAGTCAATGTAAATCAATTATATAAAATTATAATCGTGTTAAGTCAACTTTATTGTGCTTGCTCACTTTCGTCGCAGAAAGTGCAACGACATTCTAAAACAGCCACCTTAGACTTTAAGACAAATGTTAATGTTCATATCATACTTGCATATAGTTTAGTATAAAATAAGCTCGTATTAGTCATGAACACAGTCAAACTTGGCTTTTTGTTGCTATTTCAATGCCTTGCTACTGTTACCCTCGGACATAGTTTAGATGTATCCGAGATGACGCAAACAGTCGAGAGAGTTCTGAAAGTGCATTTCGACTCAGATCAAATATATAACCTAAGAAAAATATCCACTGATATCGTTTGCAAGCTCAAAGAAGTATACGCGATTCAGAAGTTGACTGAAGTTGCTGATGATGGTTGCAATCACTCTAAAGTAAACAGGAACGGATTCAGCAGGTTCGATCTGGAATGGAAATAATTGAATAGTTCTTTGCGATATTGCAAAATAAAGTTTAATTACATATATTTGATATTGAAAAATACATGAGGTGATTGAAAGGTAAGTTTCATAAGAGAAGTTGATTTTACGAAATTTTTTAGCTATTTATTGATTGCTTTTAAAATGTTAAAAGCTAAAAGTAATCTTGTTGTAAGCTGAATTTTTTTATTCATACATATAGTGATTTTTTGGCATTTTAATGAAAAAACTGATTTTTTCGTTGCAAGTTCTAAAAATATATAAATTCGTTTACAAAATTATTTGTACACGAAAAACTTTCTAATATCTCATTAAATTTCCTTGGAAAAAAGTCCTATTGGCATACATACCCAAAGAATATTGATGTTCCTCAATCCAACAAGAATGAAGGTCATGTGCGCTTACATATAAAAGCGAATTTCAATCTGTACTCAATGTAAGCTTTTGGTCCAATTTCGTGCATCGATTTGATGCAATCCAACAGTAACTAATAAGTTAATGCATGTTTCTAAAAATAGATCTCAAGAAAAAAATGAAATATAGTATCATTCGCTTTAGGGCTAATTTATCTGCAACTTCTTGCAAGACATTTTACGTAAAATTCTTATCTCCTCAGTGTAAAATTTTCATTGGAAGAAAATTCTGATGATGATATGCTAAAAATTGATGGATTACTGCCAAATATACTGTGCGTATTTTTGCTCATAATTTGTGCTGGTCTTGCTGCTGGGCTGACCACTGGATTACTTAGTATAGAGCCACTCGAAATGGTCATTAAGCAACGGTGAGATCCATTTAATGTAATATAATTTATATTAAGTAAGATACGAATAATTTATAGTTTTACTCATGTTGACTTTTTTCGGATAATGATGTTCACCCTGCTAAATTGACACTTTATTATTGTCACTATTTTATTTTTTAGTTTTGACTATGCAGATTGGATTACAATTATATGTACATATATGTGTACATTTAAAATATTTTCAAATAAATTTATTTTTGATAATTTGACTTTGGGGTAATTTTTGGTCATAAAAGCATGGTTTCAGTTATGGGTCCATCGCTGTGTCTTTGAAAGATTTATAAGTTGAATCTCTACAGTTCCCCCAAATTATGAGTTATATCTTTTATTATAGTGTATTGCCTTCATATTAGATTGCGAATCCTCGATCACATCAATTTTTTGCAGAGAAATTTTGCTTTTTTATATGCTAGGAGTGGAAATAGGGATGAAAAACGGCAGGCAGGAAAAATTTTACCCATTATTTCAAAACACCATTTTTTGCTTGTTACACTGCTTCTTTTCAATAGCTTAGCCAATGAGGTGAGGTGAAAGAAGAATTGATCTTTTTTGTTTAAAATATCATTTCAGACAACTTTTGCACATGGTCCGTAGAGTAGGGAAAGTTATTAATAGTGTGTAATAGATACTTTAATAAGATGTACGTATGTTATAAATATAATTATAAAGTTAAATATTGATAAATCTAGAAAAAATTTATTTGGCATATTTTTTTGTACAAATGAATAAATGCGTATGGGAGGTAAAAGAAAAATCAATAATTACGATATATTACTTTAACTATATGCTTTTAAAGAGGATGTTTCTATATCTTTATATGTTTAAATATTATGAAGAGATGTACATACGCACACATGTAGTTGAATATTGACTACTTTTTTATATTAAAATTTGTATCAAAATAATACATATATGTTTATTTTTCTCTGTATCATGTAAAAAGATTCAATGTATTTCGCAGGCGTTGCCGATTTTTTTGGATAATATTCTTCCAGCTTATCAAGCTGTTATCGTATCTGTCACATTGGTTCTCTTTTTCGGGTATGTATAAAACAAGGATAAATTATTGCACTTTTTGTTCTATTTATATGGCACTAATATTATAGTGACATATATTAAAATATTACTCTTTGAATTTTATTTGTATCTGTATAGATTTATATATATAAAATTCCCCTTAAGTTTTGTTTAAATCAGTTTACATTTTCTATGAATATGACATAATGCATACATTTTCCTCTACTGAAAAGTTCACACCAATAAATTAGAGTTGACTATGATATTTTTTTACTTAATCTGACTTATTACCATTAGCTTATAAAAACTGATGATTTGCCGTATTATATAATCTCTTTGGCAGTTACTTCTGTTTAATAGCTGTGTTACTAACCTACAATGTGTGTCAGGATGTATTGTCATATTTTTCATAGTATCGATTTTATTTTAGATAAACTATTTCATAAAATCTCTTGAGCTCGTAACTGCATTATTATAGGATGAATTCAAATTTTACATTCCATTGAAAGGGTCAGTATGCTATGCATAAAAAGAATAATTTGAAAGAATGATTCTTGTTGTTGATTGGCAAAGAATGATTTGGAATCTTTCAATGTCAATGTTGACTTTTTTAAATTAATAACTATTCTCTGAGTTTAATATATAATTTTTGATTGTATGAAGGGAAATAGTTCCAACTGCATTATTTACTGGCCCCGATCAGCTTCGAATTGCCTCAAATTTAACCTATTTGGTCTGGTTTTTGATGGCATTTTTTTCTCCAATAGCATGGCCCATTGCTAAATTATTAGATAGATTGCTCGGGAAGGAGGTATTTTTTTCTGTATCATGCAGTATGTGTCTATATTGAGTGACTTATTTTCAAATTTTTCTATTAAGAAGACGTTCTAGCTGAGCTTAATGAAATTATAAAAAATTTATGTGAGGCTCAGAATAGCAAGTGCCGTATAGAACTTTTGAATTGACCGCAATTTCTCTTTTTGAACTAAAAGCCTTTTGTAAGTAAATTCGAGGAGCAGAATTATTTCAGAAATATACGGATATGAACCTATTGGCAGGACCCTGGGGTCATTCAAGAAATATTTCTAATCGTAACATCATTTGACTGTAGTTTTATGCGGGCTGGAATTGCCCCCATGGCACTATAATTTAGTGAATGTCGTCTAGTGCGTCAAACTGCTCCTATACCACTCTACCCACAGGTAGTCGAAAAATTGTTGAAATAGCCAAGATAGGGTCCTGCTAATGGGTTCGTATGAGTATTAAAAGCTGTTCGTGTAATACATTTTTTACTACAGTGCATCAAATTTAGTTTTTTAGGCGCCTTAAGATGAGTTAAGCTATTGGCTTACGTCAAGCAGTCTAAAAAATCTATAACACTGATTGCCATCAAATTATTGATTGCGTAATATTACGATGCGTGTTTTCGTATTCCTTACAATAGTTTCAAAAGGTTACTATTAAAGATTTTCATTTTTATTGACTAAAAAATATACGATATTTGTATCAATTTTAAGGAAATTGATTCAATTTGATGGATTTAATTTCATTTACAGACAAATTTGTCCTTATTATCAATCCAATTTTTTAATTTCATGCTTAATTTGATTTGAAAGGGTTATACGCCAACAAATAAGTCAATGCGAAGTAGAAGATCTGGAAGGATTATTATTCTTTTTTAACTTCTACATAATCACGATGGTACATGAGTCTCCATGTGGAAGTAAATATATTTGAGCCTGAATATATTCGAAATTATAGGAAAAAAATTGTCATCATCTTTCATTAAACCTTGTACACGTATAAAACTTTTTTTACATAAAAAGTAATGTAAAACTATTGCTAGGTAAAAAAATAAATACCTTTTTTATGTAATATTTTTTATCGAGAGAATGCCTTGCATTATCTCATGTTGCGTTTCTTCATCAAATATTAGTTTAAAAATTGTCATGAAAATAGGGTTTTAGATATTATAATAGAGCAGAAATCGCAGCGTTAGTCGAAGTACAGCAGGAAATTGCTCATGGAGATGCCATTCATCTTCAAGAAGACCCACTTGTAAGTTCATATTTTAAGGATTTTTCAAAAACCCTGGAAGTTCTAGCCATGCCTGGTTACTCATATTCTTTGTATTAATCCATACTAATCCATATCTCAGTATATATTGATACATGCTAGCACATTTTTCTTTATGTTGACCAGTGTAGTTTAAAGTCATTCTAGTACAGACTAGTATGGTATAAAATCCAGTATACTGACCATTTTAAAGCATGCAATTACAAAATAAGCTTTTGGAACAATTTTAGCTGAAATATACTCGTGTACTTCAATTCACACATCGCTCTATCTTTTTTCTGTAGTCTTGATTTTTTCCAGTATTTAACTCAATAAATCTTTAGGAAAAGGGTAAAAGTGTCATAACAATAATAAAAGAACAATGTTCGACCAGAATAATATCTTGGTTTAATTCTTAGTGACACTCAGTTTTTTATCACTGATTTTTGAAGATGTTGTTAATGAATTATCCTGAATATGAATAAGTACTCCCGAATAGGGCTCCTCACGACAAGTTTGAGTAGATATAAAGTGGAAGCGCTTCTGCACATGTTATAATAATGGTTATCTATACTTTTTATGCCAAAGCTATTTTTAAATCCATTATTTGGCATCCTGCAGCATCGATATTGGTATTACTCGTACACCGTTGAGTTAACTGGCTGTTACAAGTGCAACAGCCATAATATAATCTAACAACACTTGTTATTGTTAATAGTTTGAGTGAAATACAAATCGGAAATAAAATTCCTTAAATCAGTTAACTGATTTAAAACCAAAGGAATCATCATATATACAATGAAATCTTAGAATCATGATCCACACCTAGTGCTTTGAAAAGAAACTCCTCCCTACAATTTTTTTTGCTAAAAAAATTCTTAGCACCACTTTGATTGATTTTGCAATTAACTTTTTGTTTGAAAATCAAAAATTTTTTTACATAAACTTATATAGAATCTCCCCCCAAAAATGAAGCCATAACCTGTTGGGATGCAGGAATACTGGCCCACAGTTTATGCAAGTCAAAGTTCTTAGGTTTTTACCATTATATTTTTGCTTTGAGTTTCTTGAAACATTTTTCTTAGTACTTCGATGTAATATTATTTTAGGCATGATTTGCTTGATTCTGACGTCTACATTGTGATTCGAACTGTTATCCATTACAAATTACATATTCCATAGTTAAAGTCACTGAACTAGTCATATTTTTATACATAGCAAGCGGACGAAGTAGCTATTCTTCATGGGGTGCTGCAAGCAAAAGAAAAATGCGTTAAAGATGCTATGTTAACTATGGACAGGGTATTTAACCTCTGCATTGATGATCTGTTAGATGAGAACTGTATGGCTGATCTGTTAGCTGCGGGCTTCTCTCGAATTCCAGTATATGAAGGGACAGACACAAAAAATATTAGAGGTTACCTACAGGTAACTAGGTAGTCGACTACCAATCAACAGCACCATTAAATCATACATTGCATCATTTTTCAGTATAGTTCACTAGAACTTGAAAGTACATGTACAATTACATGAGATTTACAAGAGAAAGCACTAACATTAGAAAAGGTCACAAAAGAACGTTTTATGCATGAATATTTTGTGCAATTGATTCTAATTGGCCAGTATAGATCAAAACGTAAAATTCCTCCAATCATAAGCTTAAATCTTCTTTGGGTCTGTGACTGTACACCACTTCAAAAAACATATATTTATATTCTTTATCAGC
Source organism: Vaucheria bursata (assembly GCA_032358265.1). Classification (NCBI taxonomy): domain Eukaryota; class Xanthophyceae; order Vaucheriales; family Vaucheriaceae; genus Vaucheria; species Vaucheria bursata. The sequence goes on along the minus strand of JAULBW010007952.1, from coordinate 86,654 downwards.
ATGAATAATATATCGAATAGTCGTTCATTATGTGATAGCATATTAGTTCATATTGATACTGGCTAGTCGACTACTCATAGTAGTAATAAGATCTTTCAAACTAATCTACCGGCAAAGTTATTATCATTTATTTGTATCTATATGTGCGTGCTCTAGGTAAAAAAGCTAATTGTTTTGAATCCAGCGGATGCGCGTCACATTCGATCGTTAGTATTACGAAAACCTGAAGTCGTTGGTCCAAACAAAAGCTTGCTAGAGCTTTTGAGCTTATTTCAGCACAGCAGGTCTCATATGGCTATTGTCAGTCCATCTCCAAAAGTAAGTTGAGCCAATATGCATATATGCATAATCATATATTTCAAAATTGAGAAAAAGCATTTATTACTTTCATTTATGTATATTTTTCATTCAACGTTAATATGTACGACATATTAATGCACTAGAAATATATGCATGCATGTTTCAATATTAACTTGCAATAATGATATATATTTAGCTAACTCTGGAGGCTTTGCGACACGATCTTCCATTAGAAGGAAATGCGAGACCCATAGGTATAATTACTATGGAAGACATCATTGAAGAAATCATTCAAGAAGAGGAAAGTATGCAGCGCAAGATTCATGCATTTGAGTTACTTATTGCATTGATTGTTATGCATGTACTGAATTGCAAATGTTTAAAGCCGAATCAACTTTTGCACTGGCTAATGAATTTTTTTTTGGTACACTTGTTCTTAGCTTTCCTTTCCAAAATTAATGCTATTCAGCTGCTAGTAACTGTGACTAATTCATGTGCCGTACAAAAAAATAAAAAATTCCTTGTAAATTCACATTTTAAAAAATCAAAATATATAAGTTTCTATATTTGACTTTTTAATATTTCAACAGATTTGGGATGAAAGCGATCGTCCTTCTAGCTGGTTGGAAGCAAGAGCCAAAGATACGCTAATCAAATTTGCTAGAAGGTTTAACTTTTTTCTCAAATATGCTATACTTATCACGTCACCCAATGGCTCTATTACAAGTTAGTGTTGCCAATTCTGATTGGCTAAGAGAGAAATTCAGCTCGGTTTGAATTTTATATTGTTCTTATCACACTGTTTGCATTTATATTCTAGGTAAAAATTGTGGCTTTATTTGAAAAGCTTTCTTTTGGTTTTTAGCGTGCATATGCTATATTCGAGTAAATGTTTTTTTTTACCATTAGGTATAATTCTTTTGGATAAGATTTTTCACTCGTAAGAAAACATCTTGAACGTTATTTTTATTTGAACTACAATATTATTATTCTTATATTATTAAGCTGACTTTCACTTTTCAACTTATTAGGCGCGTGTATCAAAGAAGAATTGGAAGGCTTCCTTCAGTTGTGAGGTATAATTGCATGTATGCAGATATGTATGCATATGTTTTAATTATGAATTGATATGAAACTAGTGATTAATTTAATTCCAGTCATTCCAAAGTTCTATTTTTAACGTTTGTTTTCCCATTGATTACTTTTTTACACCAGTTCAAACGGAGGACTTGTCGACCAGATGATTCGAATATCGCGTCAGGTGCGTACATACTTATATATATATATATATATATGGTTGCATGGAGTTAATATTAATATTGCTGGCAGCATCATTTGCTGCGTTGCAAATCATTTAAAATACGCTTTATCGATGCAAAGGAAAATTCTTTGATGTGACGCATTGAAATGGTTATTTTGGTTCTATTTTTGTAAAAGTCATCGCTGAATGTTACTTTTGATAAAGCTGATCTCGAAGAAGGGGCCATATTTCAAGGCGATAAAAGGTACGTGTGCATTTTTGTGTTTCAAATTTACTGTTGAAATTTCAAATATAGTCAATCTTACTCTGCCTCCTAACAATAAGTGGCAAGTAATGATTTGATTCAGTGTGCAGTGTTAGAGGTAATAAGGTTTTAGAGATATGTAAGTCGACTTTTGAGTAAATTCATTTGAAGTATATGGGTAATTTTTCATTTGCATTTCATGCACAATATAATTTAATGAAATGACTAAAACTTAGCATTTGTGATCTAATCTCCTTAAAAAATCTTAATTTTCTTCTTATATGTAATTTTTTTCATAATTTTTATTGTATTGTGCTTTTAGTGACGATGTGATTAATGCTATGGAAAATAGCGGTTTGCTGGTTCCGTTGCTAAAATCCAGGTCTAGCTCTCTGGAAGAAAGTGCTGTAAAGTAAAATAATATAATTGATACTGTACAGTAAAAAAAATGAAAATTTTTGTAGCAGTATAATGATTTTTCATGCTGTGCGAGTCAATAACTTTTGTTGAATAATCTTTTTTGTTCATTATATTAGTGTGCAGAGTAATTGTCACTCATGCTTAGCCTACAAAGGAAGGGTATTTTGTGATTAATAGTATAATTACTCATTGAAGGTGGATGATATTTTATAGTGTTTTTTGCTGCTGCATTCTGGTCGTGTTCATAAGATTTACATGTAAAAATAGTGTAATTTAATTTTTCCGCCATTAAATTTTCAGTTGCTTAGAAAATCGATCCTACATGACTTGATCAAATCAATTGATGTATTTGAAGAAAACGAACACAAATATAATAAATTTTTTAAATTATTACTTTTCTATATTTTGAGCATACATAAGCAGGTTATCCAATGAAACAGGAGTCCAATCTCCTGAAGCTTCAACAAATGCAACATTCTGGTCCAAATACACATTAGCTTTTCCAAACCCATAAATTTGTTTTCCAAGATGGGCCCTTCCAGGTTTCGGGACAAATTCAATGCTGTGATTGGCTGAAAATTCTTCCACAACTTCCCGAAAAGTCACTTCCGTGGAACTACGTGTACTAGTATGACTAGAAACTTGCTGTTTGATGTGCTTTTCCTTCTCGTGTTTTTGCAAGAGAAATTCTGATCTTCTTTGTTCGATTATAATCGAATAAGATAAATCAGAGCATCGAGGGGGAGGGGGCAATGGTACATTTCTCAGTATGCAATCCATAGAAGTTAGCGCCGCAGTAAATTGTTTTTGAACTTGTGGATTTTCCACTAATTTTTCAGGAAATATTGATTTCCAACCTTGATACCACCCAGCAACCTCAATAATGAAAAAAACATGCAAATAAAAAACTCGAGCCACATGAGTAAAAATTATAAAACATAAGTCCATGATATAAAAAACAGAAAATGGCTCGCACAATCATCTTTGTAAGAACATATCTCAGATTCACTTGTATAATAGAAAAAAATGAATACTTGAATGCCTGCGACCTCCATAAGACTTTATCAGTCTCCTGGGCCTGGCATCTTGTGAACAATATTTGTAATATAGTGCACAAAACTTTCAAAGCGAATTCTAAAAAAAACAATCCGATAGCTAGCTACAGCGCAAAAAACTAGTCTCATTGTAGATAATCATGTCTAAAAGCAAGCTAACTCGATTGAGCAAGTATCGTTCCCACTTTTCAGGCCTACTTTGAATGATTAAAGTAATGTGAGGGTACCAACATTTAAACTCAAATTTAGTTACTTTTTATATTTTCCGAAATCTTAATTTTGTTGCGATGCAACTAAAGAACTTTTCTTTCTCTATTTGAGCTTAAAGTCAACTGAAGTAAACTACTGTATTTCGACTGTTCAATTGCTTTCAATAAGATTCGACCACGGCGCAACGAGAGAGATGCCTCACGGAGGCCCTTGCTTCGTTCATGCAGAACCATTTGTATTTACCTAAAAATCAAAATGACGAAATCAGTTACCTCGCTTAAATCTGCAGAGCCACTTTTAAGCCATGTGTGCAATGTACCTCTCCATTTAGGAAAAAATTCACCAGTAAGTAAGGCTTCCATATGCATTAAAGGCATGATATCGATCCATTTGAGTACCCGTAAAATAGGACCAGGATCTTGCGCGGACGGATCAACTGAGAATTCATTTCGTAGAATATATGCAAATACTGGTGATATACTGTGAATAGGAAGAAATATACAGAATATAAATATGTATTGAGAGAAAATAATTTTTTTCAAAGGAATGACTTTGGATGTATTAAATTCGCTTTTAAGAAACTTTCACTTATAACGAATGAATGTCAAAAAGTCATGTTAAGTCAAGTTCAGCGTAAAATTTTCAGATTTAAGAAATTTTGAATGTAGCAAAATAATTTGGGGGTTCTGACAAATTTGCTATATTCGAATTTTATCGCATAATTAGAAAAGGAATGAAGTTTTATGGAAACGTACCTTCCACATATGAGAGCTTCAAAGCTTCTGCCATCCATAATGCCATGCCAGGGCGTCAGAGAATTTAAAGCCAATTCATTCTCTGAATCTGATATCGGCCTCCATTGTTTTAATGCAGCTTGCAGCTTTCTTCGAATCTAAATTTATATTTAAGAATGTGATGTACTATTTTTCATGATGACATGCAAGTAAAAACTTGAAATATAAGCACTGTAACAAACTGAAACTCGACAGTGTCAGTTTACTAATATCAATCGAGGAAATATCGTAAATTTCCAAGTCCATTTAAAAAATAAAAATTTTTAATTTCTTGACCTTTTCGACTTCAGAAGAAGATAAATTTGGTACTCACGACTGATGAAGGTATAAAACTAATATGGGCAGTCAATGAGAAAAAAGGAACTACATAGCTAAACAATTTACGGGTAAAAATGGTACCTCAGGGAAGTAATCAGCAAGTTTCGAACCCAGGACTTTAGTCCATGGAATTACCCAGGAGTGTATACTTAACCCATCATCTCTAGGACTCCACTTGGCTAGTCCATCTCGAAGCTTAGGCATAACGCATTGATCCGCAATCATTTGAAAAGTGTCATTAGGGAGAATTGAGAAAAAAGTTGACATCATCTCAGATGCAGCTTTTGCATTACTATAAACCTAACAAACAATTAAAATAATATTTCATACAAAAAGGAATAATTACTACCATCTTATCTAGTACTCTAAGATCTTCAAATCTAATACAATGTCAGCTTTATAAAAATCTTTTATCTACTTTTCTTTTCGATGGAAAATTTGCTGAATTTTAAGTAAAAAGAATTGTATACGGCACTTTATGTATACATATATGTATATTGTATTGAAAAAAATAATTAAAGTGAAGTCAGAATTTTACTCAGGTGAGTGTCACTTATTTCCAATAAGCAATATTTGCGTACAGTAAATAGTTGGATAAAAACAAATGACCAGAAGATTAAAGATTTTGCTTAACATTAGAAATAAAAAGATGTCACTAAATTTTAGACTAATGGAATATAATATATATATATATATATATTTATACTTGGCAAAACTAATTTCTTTTGCAATGCCAGATCATTCTATTGCAACACACCTTCCAATCGTTTATGAGCGCTGCTCTAATATGCGGTAAAATAAGCGATTCAACCAAACGTTTATAGGATCCTTCTTCATTTTGAAAGTACCCTGTACCAATATAATCCCTCTGAAAAATAAAATGCAAAATACGATTATCTAAACTGATTACTTTATCTGTACGAGTTAAAATTTGAAAAAAGCGGATAATACTGAGAATCCGAATTTGGATGCCAAAATCCCACAAATTGGATCAGAAAAACAGTTCAGTCTTAACTGTTATTTTTAATTATTCAATTACCTGCCCGATAATGAAACTCCAAATAATGAAAATAAAATCAAATAACGCATCATATTTTGAAGAAAACACACAAAATACTTCAAATTAAGAACTGTTAAAATATAGAAGCAAATATACGTAACCCAATAAGAATGCAAACTAATATGTCTACAGGAAAAATTTATTTTAGGCTTAAATTCATCATTAATTCAAATATATCCCATCAATATACAGAATTCTGATGGAAAAAGTAAATTTTTGTAAAATATCTTTAGCAAGTAAAAAAGTACTATATTTCGCAAATCGAAAAGTTTCGAATTTTTTCATGCGAATAGTGCAATTCAATTTTATCATCAAATTTTAGTAAATATCAATATTTGTATTATGCAATTGGAGTCAACATCAGAAGATCAAATTTTCCCAAGCCAGCATTAATAATAAGCAAGGAGCATCAAACTCTATTACCTCTCCATTTGATTGGACATTGCTTCCTTGTTCTAGAACAATTCTCCATCTACTAAAAAGCTCAACTGCCAAATTAGGATTATCTATAGGAGACCACTCCTTTAGCGCTAGGGATAATATAGGGGTAGCCAGTACGGGGGCCAGTTTAGCTAGTCCGAATATCCCGTATTCTTCTGGATAAGCTGAATGAAGGGTGGTAAAGGCCTTGGCTAGGGCTGCCGGGGTAACTTGATCTGGGGTCTCTTTAACTTTGCTATGTATTTTATCGAGAGCCTGAGAAACCTGAACATTTAGAATAAGTATCAACAAAAGTTAAAGTTTTGGCATAAGCATTCATTTTTATACCAAATCTTTACTAGGTAACTGCGATACATTAAACACAAACTCTGCAGAACATATCAGAAATGTTCTGCTAAAGAACTTGCCATTAATTATAATAAGAAAGCTTGCCAAATAGTTTAAACTGTAACAAAATAGAAGTAGCACATAATAAAAAACTCTACTTTGAATTATGTGACAAGGCATTTACATCAAATTTCATATAAAAGATAATTCTATTTTAAACTGCCACATAATCTTTAAATAATAAAAAAAAAATTCAATGACATAACTTCGTATATTTCATTACATCTACAGCATATTAAATAGTATATATTACAAATACTTAATGATAGATGAGGAAGAAGTATTGATATTGCAGAATGACATAAATGATTATCCTTCAACTTGGCTGCATTATTCCAGAAACTTTTTATGCATAATTGCTAGTAAGCTAGACTTGGAAACATACTAGTCAGCCTGAAGATTAATAGATTAATATAATTATTAATACTAGACTATGTACATGACAATGTTTATAGTACCTGATAGATTCTTTCCATTCGTCTATTTGCTTGATCGACACGTTTTTTTACTTCATTGACTTCTTTTTCAAGCACTTTTACTCTATTTTGCTCATTTAGAGCTCGCCGCTTACATGATATTGCTTCCGATTCTGCCATAGAAACAATCATGTGGACATTATACAGCAATTCTTGTCCAAGTTTAGGCTTCACGATATCTTGATTTACTCCTCCAGTTGCAATGTCATCATATCCATTTAAATATTTTACTGTAGGCCCGCGCATATCAATAATAACTTGAGCTTGAGGAACCCCGATTTCTTCATCAGATTTTTCTAGACTTGCAGCAGTTAAAAGCTCTTCAGCTGAAATGTACCGTCGCTTCTTCCCACGTTGGACTGAATTCTACCACATGAAAGAATGAAGAGTGCAAAAAAGAAATAAAAAATATAAAGATTTTACATAATCAGCAAGAAGATGTAAACCGAAACATTCAATAATATTAGATTCGAATTAACAGTAGCTTCCTCTAAAAATTTATGTTCTTCTAAAGTAATCTGACTATTTCTAATTGTGTAAGGATTTTATACAATTGATGGATGTTGGCATTTCTATACTTGAGCATATATTTCACATTAAATCTTGTTACTTTGTTTGCAGCTTGAACCACTGAACTCAAAATATAATAAATCAATAATTAGCACCAACAGTAACTACTTTCATATCATAGGCTAAATTGTAAAAGAACCAAAATTTTATAGCCAAAAGTAAAAAACGATTTTCAATGGAATTGTAGGAAAGTTATACTAAAGTTATGTGGGATGGTTTTCTTATAATATTGCCTGTTCTTACAGCTTTTAATCTTTAGTACACCATGAAATATCTTATTTTAATCTTATACTTATCAATTTTATCTTTAAAAAATTTTTACGAACAACGAAATTTTTTTATATTTACCCACCTTACGCCACAAGCCAGAAGAAATAATTGCTTCAGCAGCTGCTCGACTACCTTCTCCAGGTTTTATATTACTGTCCGATCTATCAATTCCAAGTTCAATCTCCAGTTCTTCAAGGGTTTTACCTTGGCGATCTGCCTCAATTTCTCGGTTTACTCTAAGTGTTGTTGCCTCTTTAAAATTCCCAAAACCTAAGCCAATTCCACCTGGTCGAACCTTTACTTCTAACTGCCGAGTTACTCCTGACTCGTTTCGACCAAGTCTTCCAGTGAATCCCATCTTTTTCATGAGCTTTAAGCCAATTCCTTTAGTATGTTTTTCCCAATCGCCAAACTGAGCATCCAATTTTGCAGGTTTTGGAATAGCTGGAGGTAAAGTTACATCTTCTTCTTGCTGCTGTTCAGGTTCGACTTTTGGAACTTCCGTACTGACAGATTCGAGGCCCTTCATAAGAAATGAGCGAAAGTCGGCATTTGTCAAGGGTTTTGATGGTGGTGGTTGGATATTGCTTCGATGAATAACCGTTTTTAATTCAGCTTGCGATTGTTCGGTGGGTGCGGTTGCTTGTTTCAATAATGTCTGAAAAGCCTTTACGTTTGCTCGACTGGTTTCTTCCACATTGTCGACCTCACTTATGACTTCAGCAGATATCTTTTCCTCAGTTTTTATCTCATGCTTTGGTGATAGATCTGAATCAATTTCGCGCATGACAGAACCTCCAACAAAATTGACTGGTTTCGTAAGATCAGCTTTATGACTCGATGTACCCTTTTTTCTATCCTTTTTACGCTGTCTAAAAGTAAATTCATTCTCATCGTCATCGTCTGCAAACACTCCATATAATCTCTCCTCTTTAGTTTGTTGTCGTCCTCTTTTCTCGCTTCTCGCAAAAAATTCGTTACCAATCCAGTGACCTTCTTCGTAATCGTTGTCAGCTGTGAAAGCCATCCGCTGCTCTACGTCTGAGTCCACACCGTCATTATCATCATTAGAGCTCATTAGTATATTTGCTGTGTCGCTCTAAATTTTCAACTTGCAACTTTAAAACATCAGTGCTAATATCTTCGAATTTATTCAATTTGCACTTTTTTGATTTCTAGTTACTTAATTTTTATTCTTATCATATTTGACTTGGTTTGAATTTATTCGATTTGTTTTCCTTGTCAAAGCATCATGATTCATTAGTTAATCAATGAGAAGCAAAATCGCCACAGTCCGCCATTGCTTCGGAGCTCGAAAAGTTCAGGCGGCATATGCGCTCCCGTCAGTAGTCATAATTTTATGGATTTATTCATGGGCGAAACGAATTAGTAGACCGAATGTGAAATATGAGAGAACTGTTCGAAATGAATTAGTCATCGTTATGTTGCAATCCTTTCTCTCAAGAAGATATGTCCCAAACTTATTAACTCCTGACGGAAATTTTAATTCTGGAATTGGTTACGTGAAAATCTCACCTAAGATTAAAAAGTCTCGTGAACTTGTGAGGACATGGGGTAAGTGTTGATTTTTGAGTTCTGGCATTAAAATTAATCTCGCATTGCCAATCGCTCCTCAAAGCGTCTTTATAATAAAATTAGAACAAAATATTGGTACTTGCCATTTCCTCGAAAAGGATTTTAGCAATTCTTTGGGGAGACTTCAGGTATTTCATAATGTATTTTGTAGAAAGTGAAAGAAAAAAATTAATATTTTTATGCAATACGTCCGCTGAAAATTGTAGAAAATGCAAATGAACTGTTATGTATATTTAATGAGTTCCAGTACGAATTGACTACTGTACAAAATTAAAATATGCCACCACATATTCTGAATTGAAAATATACTCTTCAATTTCATATTTTTAACTGTTTTTTTCGAACTCCACCATAAATTTCTTTGATTTAGAGTAAAACACATTGATTGTGCTAGTAAAATTGAGAAATAGGGAGATGAATATTCACAAGTTAACCACTCAAATAATAGATGGAGGGAACTTTGCTTTGGATTGGCGAATGAGAGGGCTACAAGAACCTGATCTCCCCAGTGATTCGCCCATTCTTATTGTGATACATGGTATAAATGGTCATAGCGATGAATCTTATGTGTTATACGCAATGGATATGGCACATTCCAGAGGCTGGCGAACTGTGGCATTCAATCATAGAGGCTGTGGGGGTTCGGTAAGATCTTTCTATGCACCTTTTTCCTAACATTACTAGAAGTGTTCACATTATATATGTATATATATATACACATAAAAATATTTTTTTAAAGCTATTTCAAAGTACAGAGAGCCTTGTAAGTCGGACACTTCATCGTTAAGTACTTAAGTGTTTGATTTTAAGAGATATGCAGTTTTACAAGGGACAAAAAAGTTTTTAGTCAAAAAATTTCGGTTCTGAAAAGAATATGTTCTCAGATACTGCTGCTCACAAAATAGTACATGATGAATGCTATAAAAATATAAATCATACAAATCAAATTTCTTTCATTTTATTGAAGCCATTCATGTGTTAATTTTTTGGTACAGAAAAAAAATTAGTGCTCTACTGTCCATGAACCAAGGTTTTTTCCTTAGAAAATTATTTGTGAACACAAATAAAGTGTCTAATGCAATAATATGCCTGTCTATGGAAGATAAATACATGTGCTGCTCATTATCTTCTAAGCTCTCTAGCTTACTGAGGTTTTTGTAGATACATAACGTCCGACTTAAGAGGTTTCATTATAATGTTACAAAAATTTTATGCAGAAAGTAACAAAAAATTTAACTCTAGTTAAAAAGATAGAGGGTCACCTATAAGGTTAATAATGCATCTTCACAATATTTTTTAACTCGCTTTGATTTGTCATCAAAATCGATGAATTCTTGAATAATTTTTTGGATTTGAGAATAAATGAAACATATTTCTTGCAACAAAAAATATTTCTTTTTCTCTAAAAGTAAGAATAGTGGAAGATTTGATTTTTGTATGAAATTTGAAAATTCTGATCATTCAACATAAAAAATTATGTTCAAAGTAAGAGGTCTCTAAGGGTTTGTAATACAGGTGCTTAATTAGGCAGTTTTACTGAAGAAAATTTTCTTACACAATTATTTAAAAAACTATGATAATTGAATAAAGGTATGATACTCTCTTTTACTGTTTTTCTCACTTAATGTATACAATATATATGCTGCCCCTCTGGTCATGACTCGACTAAGGTGACTTTTCTTGCCCTTCTTAATTAGTATAATTGAAATGTCCAGGTCAAATTAATTTAGTGGAGTTCTACTATTTTATTATATTTCAGCACCTAAGTTCTCCATGGGGATACAGCGGTGCATTCACAGGAGACCTTCGTATGGCTATAAACCACATACATATACGATATCCTAATGCTCCAATTATGGCATCTGCATATTCTCTCGGAGCAAACTTATTGGTAAAAAATTATATTTCGGATTTTAAAATATGAACAATTTTGTATAAATAAAGCAATTAAAGACAAATAAGCTTTAAAAGATGCGAAACATTTTCTACATTATAAAATTTATAAGTATGTTCGAATCTCTTGGAGCTTATCTTTAGTAATAAATTGGCTTTTTGATTGTATATTTTCATTCTGAATAAGATGTATAAAAATGCACAACATCTACGCATATGTCAGGGTAGTTTTTATTCTATTCCCAATACGAAACACTGATGTCGATATTTTATTTATCGATAATAGCAACTAAAATTTTGTGTGTAAAATACAATCTATATGCATAATTAATTTACGTAAATTGTATTTCTTGCTTTTATTGTTTGAATATATTTGGATGAAGAGTTAATAGCGGAAGTATTTATGAATATAATTTTTTAATTATCATGCTTATTTTTAGTATAAGAATTTCGTTGGAAATTTGTTTCTTCGTTATTTTGGCGAAATATATATTCAACATATATACATGTACATTTGTATGAATATTAACTTTTACTCAGTAGTAAAATCGAATGTTCGCCTTCAAACGAAGTTAGCACTGAATTGGATTTTTAAATGAAAACGAAAAATTATAATTTCTTTTGCATTTCAAATAGAAATATTTGTGGAAATGATAGTAAATGCTGGTGACGATGAATACTACAGTAAATATAGGATTGAGTTTATTTACATGCATTAAACTCCAAGTATAAAAAATATGTCAGGACCACCGCATTGATTCGTTGTATTTAATATTCCATACGCTGATTCCTTTGCCAGCAAACAGAATCGATAGAGCAGTAAAGCTATGACACAATAGAATAAATCACTTAGCGGACCATCGATTTATGAAGTATCAATTCTATTTCCAATAATTTAAATTCGAACTTTGTGCAAAATGTATTTTTTATTTATTTGCTCTAAGTTAGAATTTTTAACAGCAAATTCATAATGACTGAAGTTCATTGTATGACATCTGACTGAGAGTGCTATATTTTTGTAGGTTAAATGTCTTGGCGAGGATGGACGGCATGGCTATGCCCCGCTTACTGCTGCAGTTGCAGTTTCAAATCCCTGGAATTTCGAACACACTCACGTTAACAGCGAAAAAATTGGAAGTCATCACAGTTTATGGGAGAGAATAGTTGGAAAAACATATGGATTTATTATCACTCTTGGTCTTCGTTTGTATTTGAAGCAGCATTCTACCGGGAAGGACCTTCAAAGGAGGACGGATGTAGACTTAAATGGTGGCCTTGGAGCTTTAAATTTGGTTCAGTTTGATAAAGCAATTACCGTGCCTATGTGGGGTTACAATGTGAGAAAAAATGCCTTTTTTTAGAATTGCTTGTGGTACATAAGATGTTATTTATTACAAATGAGCAAAAAAAGCCATATTATGCTAAGTCCAGCTTCAGATTTTTTTTGGGTACAATCAATTTCGGATGTGACAAATTCATTCGGTGGCCCTGATTGATTCGTTTTATCCGATGTAGCTTCCTAATTTGTCATTACTTCGATTATTTGGCAACTGCAGTTAGCTCGGAATGCTTATGGAACATGGAATATCATTAAAATAATATCAAATACAATCATTTGAATTAAGTATGTTTCGGTGAGGAGTTCTTGTATGGACCACTGATTTTGTAGTATTTATTTGCTTCTTAACTTTCCGTAGTGAATTGCCGGTTAAAACTTCCTACTAAATTTATATTCTTTTTTAATCAGTCTACTCTGAACAGAGTCAGCAGAGGTGTGGAGGTTATTTTGATTAAGACAAGTAATAAATATATATATTTATTTTATTATGTACCTTTTGCAATTTTAAATGGTGGTATGCAGAAAAATATACGACTTAAATATGATTGGCAGTTCATAGTGTGAACTCCGTTTCGAATAAAATCAGTAAAGTCTTCAGATTCAACTAATTCAATAACAATGAATAAGCCAAAAAATCAAAATATGCTATGTTTCGATTCAGATTTCTAATATAACGAACAAATTCGGTGGTCTGAACAGATTTTCTCTGTCTGAAGTTTACTGTATACTTCAAAGCACCCACACAAACCTTTCAGTATAAATTTCAAATGGTTCTATCTATAAAAAAGTTGCCTTGATAGCACCAGGACCAGCCAGGCTGCACTAATAAAGAGGTGATGTCAAATAGTGGGGGATTTGTTTATAAAAGTTATATATCGTAGTCGAATGAAGTCGCATTATTGAAATTTACTTATTTCGATTTGCAAATTTTTCATCCATCCTTTTCAATACAATGTTTTTTTTCATGCTACTCCAAATTCCTTTCGTTCATATTAAACAGATTTAAGGTGATGGAGCAGTCGTAATCACATATCTGACTTTGTGTTTTTTGTGTATTTCTTTAATTTTTAAGATTGGCATTGTTGAAATACTAGTCTATCATTTAACCTCCTCTTTAATTATGCATTTTGGTATTTGAATTAGTACTGTGTTTTTGGGATGGAAGCTAAAAATTAATACATTTAATTGGATTGAAAATCGAATGAGATAATAAAAAGTTATGCTGTCTGCACCTTTCAAAATGTAGAATTTGATTGGTTTCATTCTTTTTCCTGGGTCGGTAAACATTCCTCAAATGTAATTTGAACTTTGAAACTCTCTCTTCATAGGATTTAGAAGAATACCACAAGGATGCATCCAGCAGGAGGTACCTTGCAGATGTGAAGGTAATATATCCCACAATCAATCTTTTCACTGAAATGTGACTAAAAGTGTACTTGGTTTGTTGTAGTTGAGTCTTGAATTTATTCTGAATGTAGTTGATTATACGGCATAATAAGGGGTAGTGGAGTGATAATATTGAAGATTGAAGAACACAGTTATGCTTCAACTTGAACATTGTCAAAGGAATATATGTTGCAACGGCATATTCTGTTGGGGCTAGTATACTGTTTTTTTTACTATCCTAGTCAGTTACTGCTTCAACCAATAGAGACTGTAAAACTAGGCGTGACTAGTGTTACCATAACATGAGGAATATTATTTAGCCATCCAAAAAAGTACGGATGCCAATTTAAATTGAAATGATATTTGAAAATGTCTTTATGATTTTTTCGTAATTAGATTATTTTTGAGCCACTGAAACGTCTACGTTTCGTATGTCCCTGAAACTTGTACAGTGGAATTAATAGAAGTACTAAGTTGCACATCAAGAGCCAGCTTTCTTTTGAAAATGCATTAAATTTTACAACTCACAACTTTACTGCTTGTATGGAATCCCAGATGAAGTGTAAATACGAAAATGAAAATAGCTATAATTTGTTAAATTTTTGTCGTGCACCAATTTTGTATTCAGTATCATGATATGATATCTTTTTCATTCGCATCAATCCCAGCTTGCTGGGGATATAGTTAACTTTAGAAATAATCAACCTGTGTGGACTACTGAACTATTTTGCTCTATGCAAAATTTGCTATATCTGAAAATTTGAAGATGAACATTGTATAATGTGACTTTTCCATGTATTCATAGTAAGTGCAAATTCATTTTATCCAAAGTTTACTTTGCTCGGTATTTACGTAGGTACCATTGCTCTGTATAAATGCAGAGGACGACCCCCTCATATCCCCCTCTATGTGGCCATCAACTGAGGCACTTTCCAATCCTAATGTAATCTTCGTCAGCACAAAGGGAGGGGGGCACATTGGTTGGTGCCAGGGAATAAACCCTCTGAGTGGAAGTAGCTGGGCCGATGATTTACTCTTCAAATACTTAGATGCAGTGCTTTGCACTCGTTCAGAAGACAAAGATATTGCAAGCAGTAAGCTTTAATACGCTCGTATTTACTGTACAACTAAGTCATAATTGATGAGTTCTGTAATTACTTTTAGTCAGTTGAAATTGAGTTCAGTTGAGACACGTTTCAGATGTAAATATAAAAGTATTTTTTTTAAATTTTTTATTCGTTTTTTATCAATGGTGTGATTTCTTCCCTCAAGCGTCTTACCTTGTTTCACCATATGATTATTTTATGGCAAGTCTATTGCACTAAATTCAGTAAAAATCAGTTTTGTTTTACTGTGTACATTAACAATGTAAAATAATTTTTTATTTTCCTAGTCCCGAATTCTCAAGAACTGAATAAAAATACTTCAAAATTGTTAAATTTTAATTGGAGCTTAAAATTTTTAAAATTACCTTCCTATCAGTACTATGAAATAATTAAATTAGACTTTTGCATATTACCCCACATGTTAAAACATGAGAGAAAATTTCACAAAAAGCAGAGATCTGGATGGTCTTTCAAAAAGGATGACTTCTACCATGACCACAGAAATCATGTCAGTTTAATGACAAAAATACTGGCTGTTACAGTACTAAACTACACACTGTACTATAAACTGATAAATCTGTAATTTGAAAAAATATTAGCACGAAAATTAAAAGCGTACTAGATTTATCATATCAACTTGATGGCCTTAGAATGCCAAGATTAGAATGCACCTTATTGTTTCGGAGTATTGCTCTGCTGCCTTGGCTATATTTCACAGAAGAAAATACCAAAGAATTTTGAAAGTGGACTTTAAATATAAAACTACAATATGATTGAAATGCAACTATAGAAATATTATTGGAGATACTCAAGAATTAAATTGATCCCTGTAGCAGCAGTAAATAAAAAATACCGCTGCTCAGATTGAAACTATAAGCTCTACATTTTTATTTTCATGAATATAAAACTTCTTTCAAGATTCCTTAAATTCCTCCAACACATCCAACATGTTAAAGGCATGAGATATCTGTTACTATAAGCTTAAAAATATCTAAAATTACACAGCCTAACAATAAGTACTATTGCAAGTATCGTGTTACTTTAAATCTTAATTTGAAATATTGATTGTAAAGAAACCAATAAAGCTAAATATTTTAAATGTTACTGATCTTTGGTAAAAAGCAGCTACACCGTATCTCTGAGTGAAAAATTTTTTCCTAAAAGTTGCACAAATTATACCACTATTGCTTTATGGTCCAATTTTTGGAAAAGATAGGACAGATTGTGTCATCAATATGTTTTTGTTCCATCAATGATTGGTGGCAAGGAGCTACTAAGAATTTACTTATGAAAACCCTTTAAAAAGTAGCAAGACAACTGATTTTCTTTGTTTTTTTACAGTGCAATCTCTGAGTGGAAAAAATAACAATTGATAAGTGAGAGCAAATGAGCCAAATGCACCAAAACCTTAATCTGTGCTCAAACAATTCCAACTCTTTGAATTTTTAAAGTATGAGATGCTTTATTCATAGCAAAATTCAATAGATTGGGGATGCAAAAAAAAGTAGAAAAAGTATCACGTACTGCCATGTCAATGTGTTGAAGTCCTGAAGCATAACATAGAAAGGACACAAAGTACATGGACAATTTTAAAAGTGAACATTTTTACAATAAAAAAAGTGGATACCACAATTCTAGAATTGATGAGTCAACAATAATAGAATGAAAATGGGATAAGCAAAGCAAAATAAATAAAAAAGAATATGACAACTAATAATGGGTAAAAAAAATTAGCTGACATAAGTAACACAAGAGCTTATACTATGCTTCAAAACTATATCAATATTTCTGTCAAATTGGGAAAGGTAGTAAAGTGAGAATATAGGTTGCAAATAAACCAATGACATTGACATTTAAAATGTAAGATGCTACAGATGAAAGTTCATTTCATTCAGTTCAATAATATGTGCTGAATAATGTAAACAGTTCTGTACCATGTCAAAAAAAGATTATTGTCACCAGCCAAAGTAACCAAAAGGTGAAAAAAACTTTATAAAAAGTTGTAAATATTAAAATTTCATCATTATATTAGAATTTGAAATATAAATTGAGCATACATCAATCAGGTTTTACAATCTTAAACAGGAAATGTACCAGTATAAGTAGAAATCTTGATGCTGATGCATCATCAAAGGAAGGTCAAGTAAAATTGAGCTTCACATAAATGTATTAAGCTTAAATAAATTTACTATGTAGTTAATAATTTCAAATCAAAATATAGCTGCATAAACTATGATTTTTCAGCTAATGCTTCAAGACGTGTGTTAGAAGTCAATAAATATATTCCACATGTGAACCAGGGAGTACAGGACAAACAAGGGAATGTGAAGCAATACACGTAAACACAGTATATTAACATTTATTTTGTGTGTTGCCTAGAATGAATCTCATCAACACCATACAACTTAAGACAACACAACTTAAAAGAATGCACATGCAAGACAAATTAGATTGAATAACTACAACTCTTTCTAAGAATTGTAAATATATAGCAAATAACGAATTATGACTTCATAACAGATCAGCACAAAACAGATCAAATCCTGATAATATGTGGCACCAGAAGAAGATGTGCAATTCATATTTAAATGGACTACACCAAACTTTGTTTTATGTGATGTCAGGATTTAATATGTTTTCACCATTGATTTGTCTTAGAATTATGATCCATTTACATATTACAATGCTTGTTGATGCACAATTCTTTCAGGAAGTTGTATTCATGGTTTTATCTAATTTTTATGTATGTGCGTAGAATAAGTTGTAAGGTGTTGACAAGATTCATCCTTGTCAATACATGAAGCAAGGCTAATATAATTGTACTATTGGCGTAATATTTTGTACTCCTTGTTTTGCTCTTGCCTCTTGGTTTACGCGTTAGCACGATTAGTTAGTCTTGACAGATTTCTGCAAATGCTAGCAACATTATTGATTACCGGTAAACCAATTGTGTCAATTCATGCATATACAGTGATAGTACATAAATGTCCTTCAAGTGCTTTCTTTAAATTAGCTCTTCCATTTTTGTAGACCCTATCCAATAAGCTACTTCCAAATCTAGCAGCAGATGGAGCACTAATATCTGGTTGGAGAACCTTTAACGTTTCCAGCAAAATTTCAAGTTTCACTATATTGAATGCCATTCCAGTTGCATAAACTCATTTTGTAAGTTTTTATTCAAACTCTTCTTGCTCTACTGTTGACAAGGCAGCTAACACAAATTCTGGTTGAGTTTTCTATTTCTTCCGCTTTGAGCACTTGTTGCTAAATTGGTTATGAATTATTTTAACGTATTTTATAAAGTTAATGAATGACCTGATTATGCTCGTTACAGTTAACAATATTGACTGCCACAGCAACACTGTCCCATGCATTGTCCTCTCTGCAACCTTTCTTCTTTGAATCTTTATCCATTTTAACATGCATGATTTACAAAATGATTAATGATTTAATGAGCGAACGATGGCCATTTGATGAAAATAAAAACCCAATAAACCCAATAAACCTACTGGTGCCGTGGGTGAGTACCCAAAAAACCTCGTGACCTAAAAAACCTAAAACTGAATCTTAGGATCCTGTCATTAATTTTTTTAAATGCTCTGGAACCGGAGAATGTTACTTTTTTCTTTTACAGCAATTCTAGTTTCAGCTTGCAGGGTCGTGTCAACATCTTCATTGCACTATGAATCATTTGGCTTCGTATCTTCGTGCCCTGAGGTTTCTCGACGACCCTATATCATGCAAATGTGTGAATGTTTGAAAGTGGAAAGTATTACAAATGCCAGTACCTCTGTTGGTTCGGGTATAAATGGGAATGTTAACAATCGAACTGGAAAAAAGCTTTCACGAACTAAGCTACTCGATCTCAACCCTCCACCCCAATCAAATATCCATGGTTGGCAAGAACAGCCGAAGTATCTGCTAGGTTATTGGAATGTTACTGAGAGTCAAGTTGTGCCCACAAACGTAAGTTTTATGATCACCATAATTTTTTTAACCACCATATCTACTTTACTATTTTTTGTACTTAAATATTAATGGGAGTCTTCTTGAGTACGATTCGGTAGCCTGCCATATTTTCGGATGCGAAGAAATTCCTAAAATTTTTGGAATATTTTTCTAAATAATTTTGGAAATTGATTGAAAATAGTACATGAGAAATTGTAATAAACAAGTGTACACACAGTAAACCTCAAATACGTGTAAACGCATTTGAGTTTACGTCGAAGATCAAGTTATTATTATAGATTGTGAAGCAGTTTGAAATTGAGAACTTTCGAAATTTGAAAATTTTATTGTTATTCATTGATTGGATTCGTCCGTGGACCTGGATAAGGATCGTTTTCAATAAAGGTAATATCACTCCATGATTTGGTATGTATTTTAATAGTAGACATAAACTTTATAGGCACTAAATTTTCATCCATAGTCTCATCAATTTTATTGACTGGAAGTTTTTAAGCAAAACAGATTATTCAAATTAAATGAATGAGTGTGACTTGGTTGATAACCGTGTTACTTATTTCGAAATTTCAAATTGCAAATAATTTTAAATAAATAAAGTGCAAAATTTCGTGTTTAGTAGTTTGGTCAAGTTTTTAATGAATTTTGTATAATGATTTAATATTTAGGAGCAATTTTTTTGTAGGTTTCAAACTCTGAAGAGTTGCTTTTTTTTGTGCAATATATTGTGTTAAAGCGAGATGGTTCATTTAAATCTGGGCCCTCAGAAGGCATTTCAGTGTCCCGAAGATGGCGATTCACTCCTGCTAATCGTAGAATCGTATTTGAAGTAGATATTCCTGAAAAAGAGGTAATATTTGGTTGATTTTTCCTCTTTTTCGTACTTAAATTTTCCTCTATTTAATTCAGGAGTTGTTGATTTACTGTACAAATTCATTTTGATTTCAACGTTTTTTTTATTTATTATATTGCGAAAGAGAGGTAAAATATGATTGTAATTATTTTTTCATTGGCTTGTATTGATAATTAATTTCCCACAGTACTCAACAAACATTGAAGGGCTTATATAAAATTTATATTTATTTTATACCGATACTATAAAAATTTTTACACTTTCATAATTTGATAATTGTTTTGCAATTTTGTATTCAATTTTTGCATATATATAAATAATTAAAATAAGGCTATTTCTTGACTTTTTCAAAGGGTTTCAGTAACCACTTTTTCAAGTGTTCTACAGCTGCCGTGCTAGCTATAACAAGCTATTCCAATTGGACATATCATCCACACCCTACTATACTATTTTTTTCTATTACTCATATTACAGTTTGATGTATTGTTCACTGCTATAATTTGCTCATTTTATTTATAAATCCAACTTTTTCTTTGCAGCTATTACTAGCTAAATATAAACATCTATAGCTAGCTCATTTTATTTTTAACCTGCTCAACATAAACAAAGAACTAAATTTCTAGGGGACCCTGATGAAACTGCTTTTGCTTTCTATATTCTGTAAGCATTTTTCTACGTAGACTTTTAGGTACTAATGCAATTAGCTAGCTGAAGTGGCTAATTGGTATTTAGCTGCAGCAGATATGAAATTTTCACAAAAGTAATTTTTATATGAATAGCTAACTTTGCGGTACAGCTTAAAGCTAAAACGCGTAGCACGGCAATTCACTCGCGCATATGGTAACGTTAGACTACGTAAAATATCTAATGAAATGTCGAAGAGTATTCCTGCATCGAACCGAAACTGGCCAATCATTGCTGAGGTTGCCTTTGAAAAGAGCCTGCGCGGACGCTGGAAACCTAGAGCCACAAGCGAAATAATTATGGATAGTCATTAGCTTATTTTGTTGTTGAAAATATTAGTAATTATCTTCTTTATCGTTTTTATGAATACTAGCATAAATTATCAATCTTTTGAATTTCATATTGAACTCCGTCAATCAACGCGCTTTTTATGAGCTTCTTTAACCAATTAGCCATGGAACTGCTAAATTGATCTCAAATTTCAGATAATACGGGTAAAAGTTCATTGAAGCAGTTTTTGCCGAGAATCGATTGTTATTTTACACGAATGTGTAAAATTAGTTAGCGACATAAATAATGCAGTTTCGATTGATACTGAGTATTTAGGAAACATTATATTAATGGATTCCTTTATTCAGATTGAACAACTCGAATATTAGCTTTACAGGTTGGGCCTAAAATTTAGTAAAAATGATAAAATTCTTTAGAGCTATCCTGAGAATTTATTCCGAAATGCTTTGAAGTAGAATCGATGATGACTCATTGCGAAGGCTTTGAGAAATAGCTACAAAATCTGCATATGAAGTTTTAATTTAGTTACTTTATCAACAAAATACTTATGGAGACACCATTGTCAATCTCGACTGTGAAGACATTGCTAAACAGATATATCGCAACAGTCTTATTAAATGTGAATTTGTATTGAAATTGGTTAAACTTCAAGACTAGTGATCACTCTAAAACATTCATATATCCAGTGAAACAATCATGAGCGAACTATAAATATTTTGAAATGTACTATAATGTCAATGCAAGTGATGGTGCTGCAAAGGAGAAATTGGCATGATATCATTCAAGATCAAAAAAGTAACAGTGCAGAATGACAATTATTTGGTGAATAAGGGAAAATTCTATAGCTCCCAACTGAAGGTGTCAAGTAGACTGCATGATATGTGATATGGAAAATAATTCCAGAAGGCGTGGAAAGTAAATAAAAATAAATATGCTTAAACAGAATCTATACTTAGAATATGTCAACAATGAAAATGCATGTTCAAGATTACCTAAATTAGCACAATACCACTTAAGACAGTACATCTTGTGGAAGGATAATACTTGAGTTTAACCCAGCATGAGGAATAAATGCCATGCTCAGATGCAAACTTGGGTGCATAAAAGTGGATTTACCAGAAGTATCGCAGAGAAAAATATGAATCAAGTACTTAAAAACACTATTAGAAATGGCCATTGGATGTAGTTGAGCAAACTAAAAAAGCTTTCAAATAATTAGAAGGGGCTGCTAAATTTGTAAAGACAAGGTAAAGTCTTTCTAGTTAAAGTTCTAAATTGAATGCAATAGAGAAAAAGATTGAAAAGTTACCTGCAAGTTGCAACATAATGGTGAGTGTACAATGAACTACTGCATTGTTTGCTGAAAGCCGATTGCAAAAAAAAGAAAATGGCAGATGCCAATAATATGAAATAGGTTCAAGCAGGAAAAACAAAATATGGTCAGAAGTCTGAGCACACTGGAACTCTTCAGCAATTGTAGCAAAAAGAATCAAATTTGCCAGTAAAACTTCTGGCACAAACACTGCTGTATCTCTTGTTTTTTTATGAATCTACAAAGTATCTGGTTACTATCACTTCAGTTGACTAAGTTTCTATTAGTAATTGAAAGTGATGGTACTGAGTATATATCTTTCTGAAGTCAAAATATGTTAATGTACAAAAGGGGAAATACAAAGTAACACTTTTATGCACTTGTTTACTTTCAAATGTGAGCAAATAAATGTATCAAATAAGATTGCTCATCCACTGTAGGGAAACAAAATGTTTTACCAAGGAGGGGAATTCAAAGATGCAAAACAAGGGCAAGTTTCCTGGAGTGGTTATAATACAAGTGAAGCATGGAAGTAAGTAAGTTAGACTACTAAAAAATACCCCTAGCATAAACTATGAACTAATTAAAAAAATGTACAATGCTCTATAAACGAAAAAGGCATCTGACTTCAGCCATCATTTAAACTTCTGGATTCTCACTCTCATCCAAAAGGGGTTTGCAAAAGCCTTTGACACAATCTAAAATTCCAATTTCTGCAATCCTTGGTTATGCTGAAAAGCAACTTCTCTATTTTAAAAGTGTTTTCAAAAACTAGCTCTTGCAGTGCAGTTAAAAAGGTTGCAAAACATGGAAACTACAGTGAACAAGACTTATAAAACTTCTCTAGAATTAAAGAAACAACAGAAGAATTTCACTAAATAGCAGATTGAACAGACTAAAAGTAGTATTGAAAAACTTATATTCCTATAAATAAAAAATACTAAATCGATTTAAGCCCACGTCAGGTTTGCAATTAATGTTTACACAAAAAAGACAACTGAATGTGTATGCCTTACACTTTCTATTCCACACTTGGTGATCATCATAAAATTTTCCTTTTCAGCCTTTTACAAGCCTCATATGCTGTCAAAAGCATAGAACTAAAGGATACTTATAAATGGTCAAGTGCTAGGACTTAAGCAGATATAGCTGCACGGGATTGAATCAAGCAACGGTTCTCAACTCTTCCAGTACTGGGACACTCCATTGTATGTCTTATGTTTTATAGTAAATATTCATAATTAGTACTAAATTGTTAGTAGTAACAGTAATAGTCCAGACACTTACATAATTTGACTTAATTTGTGTCATTTTATATTATGTTGTTTCCGCTTTGGTGGCAGAAACAACATTTAGTAATACGTGTTTCTTGTTAATTTCTTGTTTTGTGCTCAAACTCTTTGTGGAAATTTCAAATTTTGTCCTTGTTCTATTTATACGTTGTCTTGCCAGTTTTGGTTTCCTTCCATTAACACGTTTTGATAACTAGTTCTTAACAGTTTTCCGCCACAAAATGAATTTGGATCAGATGAAAATAGAAAGACAAAACAAATACACATGTAATGATAGAGAAAAAATGTAAAAAAAAACAAAGGAAATGGAGCATTTAAAATGACAAAAAGAATAAGCAGTCTAAGGCTATAAGAAAAAATTACTCTACCCTGCTTGACACAATAAAAGGAAGTATTACTGAGTAATGCATAGTCATGTAGCATACATCATAACTTCAGATCATGTAAAATGCTGAATTGGTGAAATGGAATACAGTGAAACGACTTGAGTAGTATCTTAAATAAACATTGATAAAATCAGCAGTGCACCTTTAAGATACCTTCAAACACAAAGTTCTACTGATAGTGTTGTATCATAACAGGAAATGAAGCAACGTCACAATTGTAAATTGTTTGCTTTGGCCACAATATTCTAAAGTGTTATGTTTGAAAGAGCATGAATTTTTGATACAGAAATTTTGTATGTAGTTCAGAACTAGGAATATATATTAAAATTAATCTAAATGCATCAAATAGTTCATAAACCAAAATGTTACTGAAAGTGTCATGGTCCAGCAGAAAATTTGCAAGCAAATTGGTGTTTAGTCAAATTGTTCAATTTAAAATCAAATAACAATTAAGCTGCTGGCAGCAAGGTAGCTCCATACTTTTTTTGTCACAGAAAGCTTTGTGTCTTTTCCACTCAAAGTTTTGTACTGAGCACATTTAGATGCAGAAATTAATGCATGAAGATCTGTCATACTGTTTGAAATATTCTTACAATATCATACCAAAATTTTCTTCATCACATTTTTTTATAAGAAATTTGTAGTTGCCTTAGCTAAGTTATATATTGTCAAAATTAAACTTGACTCGAGAGTTTAACCTTAAAATTTGTACCAAAGGTATGCTGTGAATTCCAACCCAAAAAAATTTTGTATACCAAAAACAAAGATAAGTTTATTGGATGTTGGCCTACAACTTATTTTTGTTTTGTTTTTACTTTCTTGACAATGTTTGACCTTATTGTTGAGAAAAAAAAGGTAAGTGAAGGTAAAAGATATACAATGCTGTGATTATAATCACAGCACAAGGCAACACAAAAGAAAAGATGAGATAGAAAACAATGGTATATTAATGATTGTAGACACTTATTTAACACTCACTATGGGAGCATGCCGCTTAGGGAAGCATACTTTTTCTGGGAGAAGAAGAGAAAAAGTGTAGTGAATTAGAAATTATCAGAACAGAGTTTCGGAATATGCAATTACAAAATTGTAATTCCACAACCTCTTCAAATTTTCCGTAAGGACCAGAAGAATTACAAAGATGAACTATTAAGTTGGAACTGGATAGTTGTAAATAAAAATATAGATGGATATGGATCACAGGAATGGGTCGCGGGTAATGGGTCACATCTGCAATAGGAATTGGAGCAGTAGCAAAGAGAAATCTTGACACTTATAGACTAGGTATGTTCAAAATTTGTCATTCTTTGACCTTGGACCTTAGAGCAGTAACACCTACTGCATTTTGACTTCACGACAAAATCTTGTCTTATTGCTAAGATAGAACTTTAGGTACATGGGCTTTTTAATTCTTTGACTGAGACTTGGCAATTTTATAGACATTTAGAAATTACTTATTGTTAGGAATTAACTCCCTTAGGGATTAATTCTATTTTTATTGCTGCGGTCAGTTTTCATTCATGACATCCCAAGTAAATTGGCTGCACAGATGCCAATAGGGTTATATATTTTGTTGTGTTAATAGAGTTAGCTCACTATTATTAACATAATAAGTGCATGATAAATACACATTTCTGCTACAGTTTCTTTTGCTTAGTTATATTCCGTTTCTAACACTGATAATATTACCTTAAGGCTGTTGAATTAATTTGCACTTGGTCATGGTTTATTTACTAATTAAATTTGACTTTTACTTCGGTTGGATCCATGAAATTACTGTGAGCTTCGATAAAACAAATTTTATTATATTAGCATACCACAGTCAAAACATATTTATGAGTACTAATTGATACCTACTTAGAGTTTTAGAGCACAAAAAATTTGATATCACTTTCAAGTGCAGGTCAGGAACTTGGATATGCCATCAGTGAGATGAACATGATAGAGTATGTGCAGACCAACATATACATGCATTCATGGTTGATAACATACCAGATGCCATCTTATGAAATTTTGAAACACTTGGTATTATTTTCATCTTTCGTGCTGATGACTCACTAATGACTAGTTATTCAGCTAGTCACGACTTTCTTGGTCTTTGCTTGTTTTACTGCTAGATAAAATCAAGTGTTGATTTGTAATGGGAACTATGAACGTTTCTCTATGGAGTATTCTCCATATACGCTTGTTAATTGGAGCATCACATATTTACAACTTTCACTTAAAAGATGAGTGAAAGAGCTTCATTCTTATTAGTGCTGCTATTGATCATTTTCCAAAGTGCTCATGGCTTTACTGCCAATTCACTTGCGAAACCACTTAGCGGAAGCTCAACTCGTTGTTTTCAAACTTCGCTCGACATGCATGCATCATGTCAAGTCTTGACGCCACAGATGGTGTGGTCTCCGCTAGCTGACAAATGGAGAAATGCTGCGAAATCCCACTTTCTTTCTGGAGGTAGTCTTTTAAAACAGCCTAGATCGTCCACAGTTATATTGAAAGATAAGAAAGTAAGCCAATTTTTGTGTATTTGCTTAATTTATTGTGACGATGATTCACATTTGTTTGCTAGTCTAATTTTATTTTAGATATGTATTGCTTTTCGTATAAATTAAAATGAATCCTGCATCAATAGCAAGTCTGAGCAGATGAAACTTGAACTCATCTTCAGTTTAAATGATTTTACTCTAATCAACGTATATTTTGAACTCATTTATTACTTTGCTTCAACTTGTGAGTGATTCATTGTTGCTTAGGCAACCTTTAAATCTTGTTTTTAATCATATGATACTCAGTCTCAACTAATTGGAAATGTTTATGGGGCAACTTTGGTGGCGCTTATTGCACTTGTTTTCCGTTCAACACCAGCGCTTGCAGAAGTAAGTGCTTTAGCTGAAGGATCAATTGATGTTGCTGGAAATGGTTTCTTACAGGTAATGTTTCCTATGCATCACTTGAAGCCACCTCAATACGATTTGGCAGTGATTTTTCTCATTTTTTATTCTTTATTAAAAGAATTGTGTGCATTGTCACTATTTATCCTTTCTTCAACCTTGGCATTTGAGATATTTAAGTAAAGTATAGATTATGATTTAGATGGTTGACCTTTCAAGCCCAACTAAAATATTTTTTTCATTATTATATATTCCTTAAAATATCTAGCATTTAAAGCTTGCACTGTAGAACTATGGCAGTTGAACTAGTATCTTCTGAGAAATCAATATTTCATCATCAGAGCCAAGTTTTTGTTGTTGTGAATGCTATGTAATGAATTGAGATATGTGTCATGTAATTTCTTTATCTTCTTATTGAAAAATAGCGATGTTAGTTGCTCCTACTTGTTTCACCCATAACACATATTCTCGAGTTCTGTGCATTCATGGTTTATCCACAATAGCATTCGATATCTTCTGAATTTTAAATTATTTCAAAAATTCGTTTTATACTCAACTGTCACTTAACTCGATACTGTACACCGTGTATGTTATTTGAATATTTCGGTTCAACTTTTTTTTCAGTAAGTAGTGTAGGGATCATGAGAAAGTTTCGACTCATAATTATTTCTTCGTGGAAATTAAATGTAAACACTGAATTTGCATTGTTTTATTAGTTTTGCTAAATATTAAAAATCAATGCACTAAAAAATCGAATTCTGGGATTGATCGGTTCAAGATGACTTAGAATAAATAACAAGTTATGAAAAATGCTGATGAAGAGATAGGAAACAACTGAGATGTAGAGCATATGAGTTGTGCTTGCTACAGAATATTTTCAGATTTCTTCTACTTGAAGACGAATATAGAATCATTTCTTATTGGCTCAGAATCCAATAATATGTACATTATCCCATCGTACATAGTGTTAAATGAATAAGTAATGTTGCAGTTAAACTTGTGTTGTTAACCCAAATTTAGGTCATCAAAGTTAATAAATTGCTACATATATAGTATTAGCTGGTGAATACTGCAAGTCGGATTTATTCATGTGCATGCATTGTATTCAAAAGTGCAAAAATAGTGTTATTAACACTAAATGTTGTAAGTAATGTGGATACTAGTCTAGTCAGCCTTGATTTCAGTGAATACAGTAAACTCCGTATATAATGAATTTTTTTTCATTGAGTTTTCACTTATAGTGTATGAACAGAGTATCATATTGCCCCAAGCTCAGCTTCAGATTTTTGGATTAAACATATTTATTTGCTGGTCCCGAAAGATTCAGTAAATGTCGGATATATTGTATATAGCATGTGCGTAGACTGAACGAAGCATACATGAGATAATATCATTACTTGGTTTTATTGCTGAATATGCTTCAGGCTTTTTCCTTAGTGTTTGTGTCCGAAATTGGCGACAAAACCTTTTTTATTGCGGGATTACTAGCAGCTAAGACCAGTCGTTTCATATCGTTTACTGGCAGTATTGCAGCACTGTCCGTTATGACTGTTATATCTGTTTTAATTGGAGTTGCTTTCCACAGTGTCCCATCTGTCCTAACGAAGGGTATTCCATTCGATGATATCATTGCCGTCGCTGCATTTCTTTATTTCGGAATAATTACATTACGTGAAGCTTCGAAGGTAATTATATAAACGATTGTATTTGGATTTTTTTATTGGATAACCGATTGATTGTTCTTGATTTCGATTGGTTAATTTTTTATTGAAAATTTGTAGCAATTCGTTGTATTTGAGTTTTGGTCAACATGCTTTTAAAATCTGATTTCGATCTATTTTAAAGAATTAGAAATTTGTTTGATTATGTTATCCCAGGACTTACATTAGAGTTTGAGTAAAATGATATTAAAAATATTTGAAATCTTTACCAAATTATAAAACTGTATTTATAAAATTTTTTGTTCCATTTCATTATGCATGATGTGGGATTTGAAAGGTCACCACGTTTCATTTGAATAGGTTATTCTTCATGGGTTGGTTAGGATGTTATTTTCGGAATATTTAGTTGCTTACAAATGGTGACCTTTCATATCCTGCATTTATTTAAAGTTGTTTTTATTGTTCCTTTATCCGATTTAAGACGTAAAATTTTGCATGACTGTATGTGGTGGTAGAAGTGACTGTTCGTTGAAAAATGATTTTAGATGACAATGCTAGTCAATAATAATTATTATGCTGTATACTAGATTGAGGACTTGCTCAAGTTAATAAGTTATTTACTATATAAACTGTTCTAGAAAAACATTCCAGTTAAGAAGTTAGTAGTCGTTAGATTTGGCTACTGACGATGAGTTGAAATTGATCATTTTTGTCAAAATTTATTGAAATATCTTTGCTACTTGGCTTTAGGGCTCACTTAAATTTTTTACTTTGAAGAAAATTAGACCCATCAAGAGATTTCAAAAAATTTAAGAATTTCGTTTTGTTTTATATTAGATATATATTTGTCTTATGAGGGGCATTTTTAATTGACCAGTGTCAATGCAATATTAAAAAAAGGATTCTAGAAATTAATTTTAGAGTTCAGCATGCTATTTTTTGTTGTGCAATTATTCGTTTGATTGCATTTTTGGTATTTTTATGGCTAATTAATATATATATTGCAAAGTACTTCTCTCCTTTCGGCTTGAATTTTGAATTATAACTTCAGCTTTGTTGCAAAATTTATTTTAACGTATATTTTAATTTTTTAGATTCCAGATGATGATAATTCTGGAATGGAAGCAGAAGCAGCAGAGGTATTACTTGATATTTATAAAATTATCGTAAACAATTATTTATTAATGTTTTATTGGAGTCAAAGTACTTTTGTTTGTCGTAACTAAAGTATGAATACGATGCAACTTGAAGTTTGTACATTTCTTCAAATTAGTAGATTTAATTCATACGGTTCATTATGGCATATCAATGTTAATGATCCTTTTTATAAAGCACAAACAGGTTTAGTCGAATATAATCTAGATTGCTCTAGATTATTCATGGCATACTTAAGAAGCTTAAGATATGATGGATTTCCACATTCACAGAAAAAAAATTTCATATGTCAAGCAAAGCTTTAGCATGTTGGATAATATGAATTTTGGATATAGCAAATTTATTTGATGGTCTCTGCAGGTTCATTACATCCAAAACTTATTTACATGTAATAATTAATTATGACTGTTATACATTCATAATTTTTTTCTAAATTCTACTGGAATTTCTCAAACTCAACTTTTATAGTCTTTTTTTTGCACAGGCAGAAGAATCAGTGGGAAAGTTGGGTGGTTCTAATAAAGATACATTTGCTTTAATTGCGCAAACATTTGGACTGGTTTTTGCGGCAGAATTTGGAGATCGGTCTTTTTTAACAACTATTGCCTTGTCAGCTGCACAGAGTCCACTAAGGTAAATTCTATAGAGTATAATATTGGCTAACTGCAGCACGTTCTCCCAAATATGACGCTTACTAAATGTCAAAATTATTTGAGTTGTGACTAGTTACTCATGGCTCGACTTTCGACTCGACCTTTCGAATGATTATTTCAAGTATTATTTGAGGGAACACGGTAATATTATTGTTGGATTATGTAATAAGTCCCAAGTAGGCTGAATTTGAAAGGATATCATATTTAATAAAGTAATCTTCAATATAATTGATCTAATTTTAACAATTATTCGCTTATAATGAATAAACCAAAAGGTGATATTGTGTCAAGTTCAGTGTCAGATTTGGTTGTAATGAATTTATTTGATCTGACCAATGTATAATATCAGAAGTTTACTGTGCAGTGAAACGTTAGTAATTTTTGTATCAGCGTTACATAAATCTAACTGAAGGCCCTGGTCGTTGCCCAAACAACTGATATATTATCGGTGACATGAATGGGATTCGAACCCATGCCAACGAAGAGCATATAACTATTTGTGATAAATGCTGACCATGACCGCATGATTTCAATTTGACTAATATAACATTTACTTGGCCTATTTATTCAATATTTCAAAAAGGGACAAACTCCGTAATATATGCAAATGATTTATATTGAAGTGTGATTATATGACAATAAAACTTTTGAAACAGGATTTTACTTTTTTTATTCGCTCATACATCTCCGGCGTTACATTTCAAGATGGATCTTGTCTGATGTTCAATTGAAGTCGGTAGCTTAGTAAGTCTACTAGTGACTAAATTGAACTTAATTTTGATAAACTAAAGTTCAAGGCATATATTTTTAGTGTTAGCTGTGTTACTGTGGGACCTATTTATAAAATTTATAGGTTGAATTGGTGAAAAAAGTTTTTTCCAGTTATTTCATTTGCAATTATTTTCTCTTTGATCATAAACAAACAGTTGAGTCCTGCAACAGGAATGTATTTGTTGTCAATTTGAAACGATAATTTTTTAAATTTCCTTCAAAATCCTTTATTTCAAAATAATCCCTTGATTATTGATATTTTTTTAAAATATTTTCCTTTTTTAGTGTTGCTGGTGGAGCCATAATGGCTCATGCAAGTGCCACTGGCATTGCCGTAATGGGCGGGGCTTTATTAAGCAAATTTATAAGTGAAAAACTTGTAGGTTACATTGGGGGTACGCTCTTTATTATCTTCGCCTTTACAACTGCACTTGGACTATTTTGAAATTATGCGTAATAATACTCGTAGCTGATTTTTAAAGCATCTTTTCACAGAATTATTTCGATATAGATAGAGATTGAGTGACACAGTTGAAATATAGAGAAATATAACATTTGCTTGTCAAAATGTTTAGCTATTCTGTAAAATATTTTTGAGGCTTCTGCGGTTGTGTTCAAACTACTCGAAAAATTATAATATTCAGAAGTTTATTCGATTAAACTGTAGAGGTACTAATTGAAATTGTGAGGATACTTTTCGAATACTGCATAGGATCAATTTACTTCGAAACCCTATTATGTTATACTTGCTTTTAAACCTCATGCTGCTATACACGTTCTAAAAGTTGTACAAAACTCTTATAGATTTCTATCATATCCTGAGGGATATGTTTATCAGATCATTTCGGTTTAACACGATTTATGGCTGCTGCTCCTTAATCACTGGTTATTTTAATGAATATCACTGAGAGAAAAATATATGCAGAACTAATGTAAAAGTCTATTTTTCTACATTTATCATTAATAGAATAGCTACTCTAACTACAAATAAGGAATAAAAACCCGCAGTTCTGATTTAATGTTGACCCGAATCTCATTCCGACTCACAGTTTGAATCAGAGATAAATCTGCAATTCAGCTCATCAGCATGATCCACTCTCTCTGACTTCATGTCTTCATTTTAATACGATTTTTTAGTACTTGTTGAAAATGAGTGGGACCACAGTTCACAGTTCTGATTCGTTAATTGAAACTTGTTTATTTCTTTTTCTTGAAAGGTTTCATCAATGTTTTTAATATATTTGGCCTCTGGAGTCGAACAAGAGCTTTTATCTGTAACCGAACCGTAGTTATAATTAGACCTGTTAGGTAAAATCGTTTTGCAGTTCTTAGTTCCAACATTTGCAGCATTTGATTTTGCACTTACGCAATTCAAATAACAGTTCTGACATATTTCATTTAATTCAGCTTTCGTGTTTTCGGGTCTTTCAGCCAAGTCATTTGAGATATGCCGAACTACTGAAACATTGCAAACAAAATCTTCTCTTTTCGATTGGATTGTATTTATTTCAAATCCACCAATCATATCAATTTCCATATCCGAATCGCAAATTTGAGAAGTAACTGAACTTGACATTTTTTTATTCAATTCAGTTCCATAAAATGAATCATTCTTCAGTTCACAATCAGTATTTCGATTCGAAATACTACACTTACAGTTCTGGCATCTTGTATCCATTATCACAGATAATTCACAGTTTAGACTTCCAAGATTGATTAGTTCAGGTGAGTTACGGTTCTGGCTTGTAGCACTCATTGTTACGTGTAAGTTACAGTTCTGACTTGTACTACCCATTGTCACAGGTAAATTACAATTCTGCTTACGCACAGGTCTCGCAAGAAAATTGCAGGTTTGACTGGTTCGATCAATACCTTTTTGTTCTGCTACCTTTCTATAAACATCATCCTTTTCAACATTCAATGAATCATACTCATTCCTTCCACAGTTCAACTCTAATTCAGATCTCATTACCAATTCAAAGTTCTTATTCACGAGTTCCAATTCACGTTTGGACAAAGATTCAAATTCAGTTGATGTTTCTTCATTTTCTACTAAAATTTTCCTATGTTTAAGGTCATTTACAGCAGAATTTTCATCTGCAAAAATTTTACTGTCCGAAGTATGTTTCCACCTATGAAATGCATTTGACACAAAATCTGCATATTTATTCGTCAAATCACGTGGATATGCATTTAACCGAAGTATTTCATTGGCTGAAATTCGATTTGTACTATCAATATTTAGTAGAGTACAGAGTAATTTTTCTAGAC
Source organism: Vaucheria bursata (assembly GCA_032358265.1). NCBI lineage: Eukaryota > Xanthophyceae > Vaucheriales > Vaucheriaceae > Vaucheria > Vaucheria bursata. Next base: position 53,342 of record JAULBW010007952.1, on the reverse strand, counting down.
GAATATCAATACTTATATTGTGTTTCTTCATTGCATTTTTTCGTTCAGTTGCTATGCGCTCTGGCAGTTTAGAAGGAAAATAACATGCACTAGCCTTTTTGTTGTTCTTCTGCAAAAGCTGTAAACAAAAAGAATAGTTTCCATCGGCCAAAATACAATCATTGTTGCATATAAAAACTGCGAAAAGATCAAGATTTCATCAATATTGAAAATAGAATTCAGAGGGCTTTTTAGCCTTTTTTGCTTGTCATTAACTTTTGTGTACTACGGATATTATACAAAACTAAAAAAAAGTATCGTAATTCGAATAAAATCTATAAAATATACAAAAAACTCAAAAAGAAGGAAGGGTTGCATTCTCGAATTCTAGAACAACTGAAGAAATGCAATATTCTTGTTTTAAAAATTTGATCTTATTGAAGATGTAATTCGAATGAGTGCTATGAATAGATGTAAAACTATAAAAACCAAATTAGAGAATGTAGGAAAGTTTTCTAAAATGATAACTAAAGTATGTTTTATTAAACTTATTTTATATTTGGGTCTAAATTACAAAGTACATGATACCCTAAATATGTGTTCAATTTTAACTAATTTCCACAAAATAGTTGAAATCATTTTGAGCTCAGGTTTAGCTTGAGATTTTAGAATATAATTAATTTTTAGCCCCGACAAATACGTTACATCCAAAGTTTACTGCAATTTAGGGTAAACATGTCACGTAAGGTGGTCTATGTATTAATAGTGTAATACATAAATACCTCTATCGCATATTTTGCATACGATACATTATCCGAATTAGGCAATCCACAGCATTCAAAAATCATTTTTAACAAATTTTCCGATGTTTCTGCATTAAAAAGAGGCATCCCAAAGGACAGGTAAGAAATCAAACTGCCTACTCCCCACAGATCGCTTGCGGCTGAACACAAATTAGAATTGGCAATCAACTCTGGTGCAAGTAATTGTAGCTGACTAGAAGATATATATTCTTGTATATTATGCCTAGGATGATTTTTCTTAGAATGTTCCGAGGAAGTTTCTGCAAGCCGAATATTGTGAAATCCGCCATATTGAATATCGCCACGATTAGTTACGTATATGCACTCCGGTTGTATAGTACACAAAATAAAATCCTGAAAAAGTGAAAAAAATTATACCAAAAAGCCTTTACATTGGTAGATAAATTAAATTGATGAATACGAAAATCTATGCCTTGAAAAAAATTCTTTTGATGAATAGAACATGACACATGCATACCGAAATGCATGAAAATCAAGCAGTTTCTACGTAAGAATAGTGACTAAAACTTGAATTAGTAAAGAGATATGAGTAAGCATGTACGTATTTAAAGGAAATAAGCTGCAATTATGAATGCTATGAATTTTCTGAGACAAAATATTCAAAATGCCCATGCATATATATATGAAAATAAAAATTGAGTAACTCAAGCAATATATGAACAGCAACATTTGTAAAATTTCGAATTGTACATAGAACATACCGCTGAATGAATAGCTGCCAAGCCTTGCAATAGTCCCCTCACAAAATGTTCCAGAACAATTGGTGGTATCAAACTATCACTCGAATTTCGATAAATGTGCAGCACATCGAATAGACAAATCTTCAAATTTGAAGCAGATATCACAAAAATTTCATTGAAATTTGGCCCTGAGACAAAGTCAATAGGCACTAAAACATTTCTACAACCCGAAAGTGACTTTGAATGTGAATGAATTTTTTGAATCACAAACAACTCCGTAGCATTAATTTTCTTATATTCAACTTTTTTTTTCTTGTCGCATTTGAAATTTTCTGTGTTTTTTGGTGCACTCAGTTCGTACACCAGCATTGAAACTTGGGAGAATTTCTTTTTTTGTGATTTCGCACAATTTTTTAGACCCTGATTGCAAATTGGCTTGACATTCTGGTCGTCCGAGTCAAATCTAAGGCCGGCAGTTTGTAATATTTGTTCTAGAACAACTGACTGTTTGAAATTCAAACGGGTTAAGCTGCCTGTATTCAAGTTATTGTCTTCAATCATTTCGAGGTGATCTACGTTTAGAGCTATGCGAGTTAACGATGCATCATAAGCTCTTGGCCGGCCATCACTGCTTATTAGTGGCGACCTGATAAAAATGATATATTTCCAAGTCAAAATGATGCACACAAAAAAATCCTTGTAATAAGATTAATTACCACAAAGCCACTTCAATAACTGCACAGAACAGAGCCCATTTTCAACATGAAATTTTTAATGCATGTTAAGAAATTTGTTATGTAGTTTGTTATCCGTGTAACATGGCAGTTTCTTATTTGTCTAGAGACAGTTGTATCTGATGCCAATTTTGAAAGGAGGCGGAGGAAAGCAAAAATGCAATGAAATTCAAGAATTAAACCAATAGGACAGACTTTTTATATTGCTGTCACACATACTACAGTGCAGTGAGAGAGAAACATGTGCAAAGCTAGGATGAACACACTGTACGTTATATCGCTTTGAGATGTTTGATATTTGTGTACAACGATTTTGATAAAAGGAAAAGAGTAATTTCATCCTTCCATTAACATCACACAAGAAAGCTTACCTTTCAGGGTAATCCATGCCTTCTGGCTCAAATAGGTCATCTAAAAGTTGCTTCGCACATTCTTTACTGTCATTGTCATCTTGAATCATCTGGACAGTCATATTCGTTTGATCTTTCTGCTCTGCTCCGATAAGCAATTCTAATGCCCATACAATCACCTCTAAATATTTGTACAAATATAAACTCGATTGATTTAAGATTGCTAAATATAAGTAAGCGTTCCTTTTGACAAATTTTTATAAACTGGCGTACTTGCTATTACTGTTAATTGCATAATCACTTTCTGGTATTATTTTCCAGTGCTTTAAAAAAATGTACTCGAAATTGAAATTCATGACAGTTCATCGCTTCCAAAGAAATTTCAATGAGAGAAAAACTACCGAAGCAATTTATTCTCTAGAATACTAAACAGTAGTAATAATTCAACCGAGATTTTTAATCAAACCAGTAATGAATTGGAAAAATCTTAATTTGAATGTCTCCATTACATAGTTAGAATTAATCCAAATATGAACCTATTTTCTTATAGAATTCGGTAGCGATGAAGATGATTATGCTGTCCCCGGAATCATGTCTCAAGCGAAAGGTCACAGTGAATGGAAATATACACCAAAAGGTATTCTTTTCAAATTAATGTAGGCAAATTCAGCACGACTCTTCATTCATGAGCAAATTTCCAGGGTAAGATTGAAAACTTGTAGCAACAGCGGAACAATAACGAGGTATACGGAAGGAATAAATATTCATATTTCCCACACTATTTACACGATACCTTCATGAAACCAAATCAACTTGAAGTATAAAAAATAGTTGAGTATACCATAGAGATCATTTTGACAGTTCAGTTCGTTATCCGCATAAAATAAATCAAATTAAATGGAACAAATATAGTCAAGTATAGGCTAAGTATATATGATACGAGAAATATAATATAATACATTGTTACTCTTTACAATTCATATGCTAATAAGTACTTCTGAATTTGAAGATAATGTAAGCATTTTCATATGTCGATATGCACCTGTATTGTATTTAAGCCACACATCCGATGCTACCTCCACAGATTCAACCATTAGAGAGCGCAATTCGACATTATTCCTCCTTTCCATGCTAATCAGACTAAAAGGATCTGGAAAAATAATATACATATTCCACCAAACAATAGCTATCAGCATAAAAAAATGCTTGAATAATGCAGGAAAAGAGCTATGCTTAATAAAAGAATAAACTCTGAATCAATAAATTTCCATGTATAAAAATAACGCACAGTTGATATTCCAAAAATTGGTGGTCCTCTAAGTGGTATATTCCATTATTTGATGGTTTGCCACTCTACCGACCTGCGTTTGCTGGTACATGTTGATATTTCTAATCGGATGTATTCGATTAACTGATGAATTTTCTGTGTAAACGGGCAGTATCAATTTATATAATATCATCTGTTCATCCATTTTATTAAGCTAGGAAAACTATTATTCTCGTAGTATGTGCAAAAGAATTAGTTCACACTATCCTCTAAAATTTAATCAAAGCGGGATCCTATTAGGGCACCCTGCACATGGGCAGAAGTAAGCCTTTATTACCAAACTTACTCAAATTCGCCATGCAGCATATCCACCATATTTACAAGTTTTTGCATTGTCAACTACTTCGGCATCGAAAAAGTAAAATGGAAACAACATAATAGCATACATAGATACACTTATAGCTACATGGTGCATGAGAAAGCTAAACGAATTCAAAAAAATTTTGAATGCATAAATTTTTCTATACATCTCATAAACACACGCATAAAGTAAAAAGTCTATATGAATGAAACGTCACTAAAGAATTGCTAGGAACAAAAAAATACTGTGAGCTATGTACTTTTTAAAGAATTAAAGATAACAAACAGCATAGAAGTACACACCAATTTCATAGTGAGCAAAATTTCAAACACATTATGACTGTCTAATTTGAAGATTTTTAATCGAATTATTTCAATTGAGCTTCTGATTTCATAAAATTAATTTTTTAAGACTCAAAATATCCTATAAGCCTTCTCCCTATTCTGAACAGTCCAGAAAAAGCTTTTAGAATAATTAACAAAAAAACACTCACAAAATGAAGAAGGATAATGGCAGGGTTGCATATCTTTATATAACCAAAAAGGTGGCAATGCTTGAAAAGGAACTATTTTCAATTCCTTACATGTAACTAAATTTTTGATGAAAATCACCTTCAAAATCTAAATCAAAGTGCAATGCGTGCAAAACTTGATGTTCCGATTTAGCAATATTACTCTTCCATAGGTCCCGTGCGTCTATACTCAGGCCCAAGTCACTTTGATTTGAACAGGAAATTCCATACGCCACTTCTACAATCTTTTCGACATTACATTCTAGCATCTACATGAATTAAAAGTATATTTAACGTCAAGAGATATAACTTGAGAAGTTTTTTGAAATTGAGTTGAAATGATATATAATTCATGGCAAAGGAACATTCAAAGGATTTGCACAGCACTGTATAAACCAAAATATCTCATCAACAGTAAATTGTAATGATAATACAAAAAGAAACCTAACTGATAGACAAAATGCAAATATTTCAACTGTGAATAACTTTGATGGTAGTTGTTCATATTTAATTTGGTTCAACTTGAGCTGTCGCAGTCAAATTGAAAAGATCCAACTAAATAAAAATTGATTTTTTGAACTAAAATTTGATGCTCAAAATTGAACCAAGTAAGACTCCTGTCGCTGCTTGGATAATAAGTAAACACATTATATTACAACCAACTAATATTGACTAAATATGAACCTTGGATTTTGCTGAGTTACACCTAGTAACTGTCCCTAAATGAAGAAAAGAATATCATTTCTGAATCAACAAAACTATTTATGATAAAAAAGATGTATTTTGACATTTACTGAAATACCAAATAAAAAGTGATTTGAGTTGCATCAGTTTTAGTTCCTCAAGTGTTTACACAAATTGGCTTCGAGTTGGTTGCCACAAGTCAAATTTAAACCTTACACAGCTATAATAAGAACTTGATACAATTAAACCATTTATAACATAGTTCAGAACAAAAGAATCGGTAACTTTCCCTATAAATGAAGGAAATTTAGGTATAAATATATTGTTCATAATGAAACGAAATAGATATTTTAAAGTCTAAAAAATGATGAGAACATGTACAATATTTTACGTACAATGTTGCAGCGGACTTTCAATACTTTGAATGCGAGCAAAACACAAACGAGCCCTAGCAAATCAGAATCCCTCAACTTTGAATTTAGCCAATCAGACCGTACAGAGCTCATTGAATTAAATTTCTTGGTTCCTCGAAGAGCATGTACAGTCTCATATCTGGTCAAAAAAGCAGAAAAATTTTCTATAGAGAAATATGTGTACGTACATATATACTTTTTGTAAGCTAAATATTTATTATCTTTTTTACATACAAACCACAAATATATATCAAATAGCAAACCAACTGCAAAAGTACATTCATAGGAATCGATTCTAAATATTGAAGAAAGAGATTATTTTTGCATATGTATATTACCTCATTATTAGTATAGATGCATGAACCTTTAACTCTGGAGGTAGAAGGCAGTGCTCTGAAATCGTTTTCGCAATCTACAATTATATTTTGAATAACAGTTCATACAAAATCCCACAATATCTAAAAACACAATGAAATGTAGATACAAATTTAAGCAACTTCATCGTATCTGAATTAAAAAGTGTGCACACAGGTCGGTGTGTGACTTACTTGAATCGTCCTAAGCATTGCTTCCTTTGGACTGGTTCTAGGACCAACAGCCTCTGCATTTGATAAACATTCCAATTCCTAAGAGAAAAGTACAATCATTTTGATAACATAATAAAACTGCAATGTTTGAAAAAATTAAAAATGAAATAAGCAGTAAAAGAATCATTATTATTTAGAGTAGTTTTTGAAAGGAAAAAGTCAACTCTTTTTATCCTCTTAGAATATTATCATTTCAGCTTCTTTCATGCAAATCTTTAAAGAAATAATAAGCCATTAAAATTAACAATACTTAGACCTCAAAGTAATTTCATCAGCACCTTTTGAAAAGTGCAAATTCTAGCGATTTTATTCAAATTCATGGGTGGGTATTTCTTTGAATACAGGTTTGAAATCAGCAACGCGTAGAAATTACATTGCAAAATGCTATGAGTTACCTTAGGAATAAAAGTATTCCAATTCCATCCCACACACCAACGCCTCCTTCCTCTTCCATCCAAAATCGGGTGTTCTTCTCTAACTGGTTCAATATCTAAATGCATAATATAAATAAAAAATATCAATTTCTGTAGGAGTAATCAAATTTCCAAATGAATAACAGTCTATGCTTCAAAAACTAGCGTCAATTAACACTTTTACACAAAAAAAAATTATTTTATTCAATAGCAGTATTAAGTGAAGCAGACTATTTTAATCACTGAAAAGTTTATAATACTTATATGAACATGCCTCTTTTATCAGCTCTGAATTATATTTTACCACCTAATGCCTTTAAAAGTTGCTTTTTATAAACGAACTTCAACAATTAAAGTCCCATTAAAACCTATTCTCAACTTTCTACACGTTGACATGCACCCACTAACCAGTAAGAAATATTTCTATAACCATGTTTAAGTTGAAGTCATTTACATAACATTATGCGCTCAAGTAGCTTACAGATAATCTATCAATCATATGCAAAATGCTATATGCATCAAACAAACTTTATGAAGCTCTAGAATAAAACAAATTATGTACTGTGGCTTACAAGATGTAAAAACGTCCATACATGTTTATATGCCATACAAAAAATGCATATTTTCGATTACATACCTATAAGCTAAAAATAAAATCTTTCTATGCCTTCTGCAATAGCATTTTGAACCATTCATTTTAGAGATATTATTAAACATATATATGCAATAACTAGTTTAAATAATTTACATAAAAATAAAAGTTTCAATTCCATTTACCATGAACATCTGCATCCACATTACGCACTGCCGCAATCAGTTTTCTAGCAAAGTCAACCTGAATAGTAGAAAACAAACTTTAGAAACTATTCAAACTGAAAAATTAAGGTATTATATGCATATATATATATAGAAAGTATCAGATAAAAATTGCTCTGCAACCCAGAATCTTCACTGCCCCAAAATAATACATAATGTCCTTAACTGTCCACAAGTTTAATATTACTTACTGGACATGTATGATAGCATCATAATATCCGTAATTTAATGCATATAATACAATGTTACGCTGGAATTGTATGTATGCCCCAAAGAGGGACTCACACGGGGCAAATTCGAGGAATCCATTAAATACCCTCTCTCGCATAATCTCATAATATACAATAATGTCAAGTTCAATGAACGTATTTCTTGAAAAAATTAACGCAAACTATAAATTTACCCAAACTTTCAGATTAAAAATTCGACCAGTATGGTTTTTTGCTCAGAGTAATTGTCATTTTTAAACAAACGGGCAAAGTTTGTATATGCAACTCTATTACTGCCATATTCTTACGGGCACATTGCCAGCTTTAAGTGATATACCATGCTAGAGAAAATAGGCTTCGGAAATTCAAAATACCTGCGTTGAATTGCCAATCAACTTAAGTTTCGTTAAGCCGTCGATTGTTTCCTCTGTAATAATGATAGTACAATGAGACTTGGCCTGCACATAAATTCATGAATTAAATTGGTGATTATTCAAAATTACATGTATGCAGGAAAATGTACGTTTTGCTGTTATTACTTTTTCATAGAATTTGAAAAATGAAGATAAATATACATATATATATATATATATATTCAATTTATCAATGTTTATATTAATGTATTCAAGCATATACGGCTCATCTATCGTGATCCCGGAATTTGGCTAGAAACGAAAGGCCACGCTAATTTTTGCGCATTTTTACTTGTAAAGAATAGTTTTCTACATATATTTCTGTAGCTGTGACTTTTCGATTGAGACATTATTCTGGGGACAGCATAGATATCTAAAGAAGTACATTATATACTCTTTTCCAATAGTTTTAAAAAATTCCATTCATTATCTCAGCATATTTATCCTTGCATTGGAGGATAAAAGATATGATGAAATATGCATAATTAAACAATGCAGTGGTCATCCTCCTATTCCCCTCGAAAAAAAGCAAAAAAATTGAAATCATACTGATTACTGTACGAAGCTTCGCATCAAATTTAGTTTGTCTTCATAGATAAGGGTAAAATTATAGTATAGAGTGTACTGCATAATTATACCCCTCAATATAAACTATGAACAAGAAAGGTGTAATAAATACTTAGCATGATTGAAATTTATATATATAGATATTTTTCTGCTATCAATTACCAGTTAATCTTTTATATTCATAAAAAAGGAAATTATATATGTATATTTAAATAACCGTGTTCCTAGATATATAATTCTATTGCTATCATTTTAAATTGCATAGATTTTTGCCTTTCTTTAGGTATTATTACTATATTTACTAATTTGTCATGGATTCTAGTCCCATAGTTCAATTTCATTTTTTATAGCTTTTCGTTGTCGATAACAATGAAATTTTAACTCTCAGCTGATTTTTTTACTTTATTGCCAAAAAACAGCAATTTTGAAATCTCCGACATATGCAATCATCTAAGCTAAAGGAAGTGAAATTTCATATGCATACTCAGTAAACTTTGTAGGCAACGAATCTGATAGGACTATCTAATTTCTTCTTTATGATCTTTTCATTCATTATATATAAATAAATTGCTCAAGAGCTAAATCTCCATATCTGATATTTACTGTATAAATATATATTTGAAGAATCAATATCTATATAGGCCTGTGTATAAACTTGAATTACCTGTATGAAATTAAGCTTCATATGCCCATCCTTAAGCAATTCAAAAGCATCATTATTTCTCACCCACATGCACTCGTGGGAGTCATCAGCCGTTTTAGTATGTAAATTACACTGAGCAGGATTGAACATTACGTTGACATTCATATTCAGAGATATGTTAGAATTCATATTGCCTGGTGCAATGAACATTAGAGGATCCATTTTTTGCCAATTATGCTGTAAATTCGGAATTTCATTTTTGTAGGGGCATTGTGGATGCATTGGCTGTACACGCAAACCTTCATTATGCCGAATTTCATGAACACTACTCAAATTAGGTGCATATGGATATTGTCTACTTTGATCATGCAACTGTATATTAACATCAGGAGGGTAAGGTATATTCGGATAATGAGGGTAGGCTGTATATGGATATTGAACATGCATACCCCCTAATTGAGTACTGGGAGGTGCATCAGGCATGTTACAGTATGCTATAAATTTCAATTCACTGTGATTCGGATTTGATCGTCCCATATCACATCCTGCCATATTTATATTTTGAAAAGGCGTAGAATCGTAGTTTTCACCATAGAGACTTGTCGATTTATCTTCTGGAATATCTTTGTATTTTCCCATCCCCTTTTGGTATACATCATAATTATTATTTAAATTCGATGTCGAATTTGCGGAACAAGCGGCATTCAGACAATCTTTTACAGTATAAGTGTTGCAGTGAAAGTTACTAGTGCATGCCTTTTTTGACAAAAATTTGTTTTTTTTCTTTGGTGTTGATAAACAATGGGCTTTATTAGAATACGATGGCAATTTCAAGAAGGGAAAGTCAGATGAATCTTCATCCCTTCTCTGCCGTTTTGACTGGATGTATACTTGCTGATCCAGATTGGATTTGTGTCTATTTTTAATCAAAGTTATCTTGGGAATTTTCTCTTTTTCTGGTATGCATTCTGAAAATATTTTACTAGATATTCCAGCACTTTCCTTCGAGTATTTTTCAACACCTTCAAGAGGACATAATTCCATTAGGGCATTTGCTGTATTGGAAATAATATTTTCTTCAGGAATTTTCAACTTTTTTTCTCTTGCAAAATCACTTTTTGAAACCTTTTTTGGCTTCTCTACTATACTATCAGCTGACTTTGATTGCTCGGCTAGAATTTCTTTTAAAGATTTCATCTTCAAACAAGGAGATCCAATGCTAGTATTTCTGTTTTTTATAACATCAAGACATCTGTTCTCTGCTACATTTAAAGGCCTACACGATATCTTGGCGAACTCTTGATTTTTAGGCGGTAATTTTTCACTTAAAATCTGAATAAGTTCTTTATTCCTAGATATATTCAAATTTGGAAATGAATCGGACCTCGAGTTTTGGGGATGTGCTTTATCAGCAAGTATTTTTTGTTTTGCTTTAGTATATGGGGGTAAAACATTTAAATTTGAGTCAAGGACTTTAGAAATTTTCGACAGTTTTTGATTATATAGGTTTGATTGCAGCTGCGTACCCGGACATTTGACCAATTTAAAAGTTGAAGCTGAAGTGACAGATATGGAAAGATGTTCTTCAACTTGAGGATTTCTAGAACTTTTTTCAGGATTCACTTGAGCAACTGCTTGCTTCGAGGATGTAGAAGTCGATTCATTTTGCTTGACTGATTTCGATCCTGACAATGGATTGTTTTGTAATTGAATTGACGGCATGCATCTCAATCCTCTACGCAATAAGTTAGGGCTCGTTACGACACGCGAGTTGCTAGACACTTCAGTTGATGCCATCAATTTTGGCTTCAATTCAGCCTGAAATTTAGGCTTCGAATTGGCCTTAAAATTAGGTTTAAATTCGGGGACATGTACAATGGCTTCATTCCGAGTCTAACATAAAAGATTAAAACATTTTAATTAGAAAAAACTTAAATAAATGTAAGTAATATATTAAATTAGGTGAGAAGAGCTAATAACAAGGTAAAGAATTCTATATTAAAATTGTTACAATTAACGCATGCACCTAATAATAAACTAGTCTCAGCAACTTTAATTCTTTTGCCTTTCCTTACTATTTTAACTCACAAAGATTCCCCTCTCCCCCGAAAAAACGCAGAAAACGATCTAATGACAGTATGGTGGAAAAATATGCTGGTAGCTTCTTAGAGTCAAATTTCTAATATTTTTCAACGTGATATTTTTGCTTCAAGTTTCTTTTGACTTCTTTCTTACTTGTGGCACTTAGGTTTACAACAGAACGAGAATCATCCAACCAGGCTGACGTACAAAACAAACAAACCGTTTTTAACTAAAATATCATTATATAGCTGTACCTTTTTATGTCTCCTGGTGGTTATGGGGGGACTAGCGCGTGTTGCAAACGCAATACCCCAAAATTTTAGAGGCAACTTTCGAAGATTATTCACAGAACTTGTGTTTCGGGGTACAGGATTCCACTCAAATGGCAGGGCACATATATCCTTTTCCAATGAAAATGCATCAATTGTAGCTTGAAAGCCATATTCTCTATTCTTTTGAGGGGCATTGGAAAGAATTTTTTCGGGAACTTGAGTTCTGCTAGAATCAAAACTGTCTGATTCCTCGTTCTGACAAAAAAAAATCAAGCTTTAATTACCCATGAAATTATGAAAATTGATATTGCAACCGTATAAAAGAATTGTATTCGTATCTATGCATTGTGGATGAAATGATCATGTACTAAACGCAGCTTTACTATATACTGTGCACATTGGTATTAATTACGTACATTGTAACAGTATTAACTCTACAATTATATGAATCCCAGGACATTTTTATTATATATAATTATGTACATTTTAATTTTTCGAGATCATAGACAAGAAAGTTGGAACTGGTCAAATTAAAAGGTAATTCCAGTCGTATCCCCCCCTAAAAAAATAGAGCAAAAAGGTTCTTTTTACAAGTGCCAACAATTAAAGAAGTGATGTTCATTATTCCAAACAGCTAAATTTTTTCCCACAGATAAGGCCAATAAATAACGGTAGATAAGTTATAAAATAAAATTGTATAAACGTTATGTATGTATACATCGAGTTGGAGGATTATTTATACTTTATGACTCATAAATAGAAAAAAATAAGCTACTGTTTATTGACTACTTTTCTCAAAGATCAAAAATTAGTATTCAAGTACATAATGTAAACATTAATTTTTCAAAATACAGCACGAAAACACACACTTTTCTGACTAAGGCTTTTGAAAATATGTAACACTGCACATGTGATTTCTCATCTTTGTAAGCTGACTTTAACATATGTCTGTAACATAATTTTTAATCATTCAGAATATATCATTAGGAAAATGCGCATTTTTCTCTATCTGTGTCATTGCCAACCAAAGATCTGACTCATTCTGCTTCTATTGACAGACAGAAGTCTACATTTTCTCTTACATTGTACTTACACTGATGTAAAGTAATTTTTACAATTAACCATATTGTTAAAACCCTTTTATAAATTATCACCTTGCACGACTCCTCCTTCTCCCCTGCAACAAAAAATAGCCCAAACTCCCCAAAATCTCATCACATCAGGAAATATCGAAGTATAACTGAATGTACTTGTCCATTTTTTGTGGACATTGAAGTGCAGTAAACTTTGAATAAAACGAATTAGTCGAGACCACTCAGTAATTTGCTATATTCGAAATTTATTATACCTAAATATCTGAAGCTAAACTTGGTACAATATGACTTTTTCTTTGATTAAAAAAAATAAAAATTCATTAAAAAATGGGTAAGTTATATCCAAATTTTACTGTATTAGCTCCTACTTATAAAAATAATCAAGTAGGAATGCACCTCTGAAAAAAAATCATCGCCACTACACTCCATTTCAATATATTCCCTACAAAGCTCAGAGCGACATAGACAACGAGTCGGCTGTCTACCCAAATGATGTGTCCACTGATAATCAAACGTAATTTCAGTCCCTGCACTAATAGCTTGAATAGAAAAAACTGCACAGCGCATTCGTCCGCCGGCTCTCCAATTTTCCAATCGGCAATTCGGCTCACAACTGGAATGCAAAAGAAAAAGAGAAGCACAAAAATGATTCTGCACTTGTCACTGATGTAGTACATAGCAATAATCAAGAACACAAATGTTATACTTCAATTTGAGAGTTAATTAGTATATATGATGTAACTGTAATTTCAATCATGGTTAGTAAACTGGATGAACGTCATCGGACAGTAAGTGCTAAGCTTGAAACTAATTCTGCTGACATATTTCAACAGTTTAAGGCGTAAAACTGGATAGTATATTCAATATAATAATATCATCAGACAGCTAATACTATCCTTAATAGCAATTATGTGTGCATCGAAGGTATTTTTAAATATAGTTTATGACATTAAAATCTGTAGTACACAATGCCATCAGAGGGCTATAAGTAAACTCGATCACAATTTTGCATGGGCAACTGACAAGCTTTGAAATGGTTTATGACATCTACAAAAACTTGTTTTCTTCATACAATTTTTTATCTGATCATTGTTTCCTGAAACTGATAATATTTACTTTTGTAGATATATGTAATTTGAAAAAAATTTTTTAGATTTAGATGCCAAAACGTTAAGAAACTTCATTGATAAAAAGCTATAATATAAAAACTGGGTTAGGCATTTAAAAAATTCAGGCAAAGAGCACCTGTGATTTATGAATCGCGCTATGCTTCCCTTGCGGCGACCATCCAAATATAGACCAGGCGCAAGTTCCATAAGATACAGCATAGAATTTCCTCGTCCGGACTTATACATATGAAAGTGAAGCAACTTTCACTATATATATATATATATATATATATGTTGTTTCTTGAACATTTGATACACTATGCTATAATATTCCTTCCCTTTACACAATGTAAGCATATTATAGAAATTTGTAAGAAAATATTAAACAGCAAATATGTTTTATGCATAATCCATGAAAAATTTAATTTATCCATAGATTCAGATTATATATTAAATTTCGAACAAAAAATTCAATGCATTTTATGGCAAGGAATACATTTCTTACAAAAACAGATATTTTTCATTGCAAGATATATATTACTAATCTATAAATGAAAAAAGTATTCGGAGCAAGATTTTCGGAAAAAAATGGCTAATATCGTACACATTCCACTAAATATGTGATTCACAGATAATTTAAAGCTATATGTTATGCATAAACGCATATTTCATCTTTCAAATATTTATTGCATAGCCAAAATATATTGTAAACCACAAGTTTATCACATAATTAACTCTGACACTTTAGCCTTTTAAACTTGCGGTTAGTTTTTTTAAAGAGAATAGTAGGCTCATAACCTGCTAAAGTTTCTTATAAATCTCAAAGATACAGAGTGAAAAGAGTGGCAGAATGATATTAATTATAAAAAATAATATATTCAGCTTCAACATAAGATTATTCCAAAAAAATTTCTATGGCTATGCTTTATTAAAAACTCTGCAATTTATGTATGTTCAGCTTGTCAGTAATAATAAAACTAATATGATATCACAAAATGGATGGCTAGTGGTATAGTTAACTATGGTATTTGTACCTCTTCCATCCTTGTTCCTAACTTTTCCGAATCGATAATTTCACCTAAATATTCAATAAGAAAATGATCGTTGGGCACATTTTGTTCAAGTCTTAGACCCCAGCCTTTTCCGCCAGCTTTAAATACCTCTAACTAACGAAAGAAAATCAAAATAACAAAATAAAAAACATTGAGATAAAAGTTTCCATCGTTAAAAATGTACTGGAAAAAAATGAAATGTTATATTGAATAACTCATATAATTCTTATGAATTCGAAAATGAGGGTTCAATATTGTTTCAAAAACTACTAAATTTACATGAAAAAGATATTGCTCAATTAAAAGTTTAATTTCAAGAAATACTGAACGATCATTTAAGCATAGGCCTAGTTTAAGATTGAAAAACGTTAGAAATATTGAACACGTAACATTTGACGTACTTTGCCAAAAGATATAATAATCTTACCTTGGCATACTGCAACTTTTGCATACGTTGATTCCCACACTTTTCATTGCATTTTCCAAGCGAGCATTCTGTTTGAGTAGCAACATTTAGGCATTCTATATCTGTGCAACAACACGAATCTCGTGGTCCAGGATTACATGAGCAAAGATCAATCCCATCATCGTCGTCGCCGTAGATACTTTTCACCTGTAAAAGGAAAAGAGACAGATAAAAACAAATAAATTTGAATTCAATTAAAAAAATGCAAGAAATTAATGCACTACAATTCTACAGAAATTTTTCCAGGAAATATTAAAAATGCAAGAAGTTTTCGTCAAGAAGTTACAGTTCCTACTTGGCATTAAATTTTTTACAATAATAAATTAGAGCACTTTGGCAAGTCTTTATGCACTTTGAATTAATGCAATATCAAGGCTCGTTCCATAGTACTAATTCATAGATGACGTCAAGAACGTGCGCACAGCTTGGAATTTTTTTTTATTATTTTAGATCATAGAGATGGAAAGAGTAATGATCCAAAATATTGAAGTGTTTAGGATGGCGGAACGCTTGCCGTGTCAAGATTGCTTCTGAGTCCATCCCCAGGAATATTTCTCTTGATACGCTGGAACTCTTTCTTCCACATCATTCCACTATTTCATGTACCTCAGCCTTACTAGTAGAATCGCACAATGCATGCCCATTTGCGACATATTTCAATTTACCGCCATTTTGTCCTACTGCTGTAACATTTTGAAACGGGACTGAAATTTATTTGACGTGTCAACGTTTCTACGTGAATACAGATATGCGTCTAGAAATTCAATTGGCTGCCTTTCACATCGAGCAATAAATTAATCAAATTTTTGAAAATAAATTAAGGATGCCCCTCCCCCTCCTCCCCTCCTAAAATATCAGAACAGCATTGAAGAACGGCACATTGACATTGCCTGAATGTTACTTCTTACAATCTCATTGATAAGAAAAGCAAATATGTGAGTCACATTGACATGAGTAAGGTGAATTTACATGACACAAAGGTCTGTTTGAACAATCGGACATAGATAGAGAAAACAGAAGGTGTTACAATGCTATGATCATACCAAGAAAACAAGATGACAAGCAAAATAAATATGAAAAAAGACAAGTATATTAACGAGTGCAAAATATAAAAAAGGAAATGAGATTGGCCAAATGATTTTCAAGACCTAAAATCTGCAATAATATCACACCCTAAAAGCAGCGATGTTGCTGTGAAATTAGACACCTGGTAAATAATTAGAAATTACTCAAAAAATCAAATAGACTGAAGCTTAAATTTGATGAAAGTGATAAAATACAGAGAGCAACATAAGTCTAAGATTTAAGGTTCAAGAAAAGGTATACTATTGAAGCAAAAATGATGAACCATCACGATAAGTAAATAACTCCGAAGTAACCAGTGAGGGATAGTCCCTGTCCAACACCTTCTCTTGCATCAAACCAAGGGGGGTTTGAAGTGTACTTGCACTGAGAGCCTAGCAGAATGGGCAAAAGCAAACGGTGGCATGCACAGTTGAGAACCTCCATCAGAATTTCTGCACACTGTTGAGTTGTTGGTATGTTGATGATGTTTGTCTCTTGACAGGCAAGTAGTCCACAAATGTAGTGTTGGGATGGAAGAAGAAAGATGAAGTAGTATAATATACTAGATATATCTTTGTATGGACAATACAGCTCAGCCAATGGAGTGAATTCCAATGTATGACAGAAGGCAAACAAACAGTAAAGTAAAATAAGACGTAATAAAAATATAAAAGTTTATTAAACTTTAGAAAAGTTAACAAGAAGCATAAGGCTAAACAAATAAACGTCCCTGCTAGCTCCTGCAGTATACCCCCTTGAAGTGCCTTTGAAACTGACTCTCTGGCAAATCTTGCTGAATCTTTTACTCCATAAGTAAGCCTATAATTTTTCATTAGCAGTCTTGTGATTATTCTAGAATTTGTTGAAGAATCCATTAAAATTAATTCTGGCAGAAGTAAAGTCGGGAAATTAAAAGATAGGCCAAATAAAGTGGAGTTATGGGATTGATGACAATTCTAGAATAATATCCAACTAATTGAAGGCAAAGTTTGAAGCATTGTGACAGAAGGTAAAGTGGGATTTACAAATCTGACCATTTTTGAAGAGGTATTGTAACATGGAACATGCGTAGGTAGAAAAGAAGTGAATATGTTTCCACATAATCACAAGGAATACAACACGTGGCATTGTGTGAGGGTGTAGTACAAATGAATTCATTAAAGGATTATAACGGTATTGACATAAAGAATTGGTACTAAGGTGCAATTGGGATAATGAGCACAATGTGGTAAAGGAAGCAAAAGGTGGGAAAAAGCAGGCAAAATACAAGTGGAAAATAGACAAACATAGGTAAACATAGGCAAACATAGGTGAGCATAGTTGAGGGATTATGATGTAATAATATATAGAGATAGCAGGACTGGCAAATATCCTGATAATAACCATAGAAAACAAAGAGATGTAAAATACATTTATATGTATACTCTTGTAAGTGAGAGAAGAAAAGAAGAGCAGCCCAATACTAACGTGTTAAAGGGCACAATGCTATAGAGATTTTGTTTTACAATATAAGGAGAAACTTGAAAGATAACATAAAAGAGAGGAATCCAAAGCATATATCAGAAGTTAAATGTATAGATGATGAATATCCATTTCTAATATTTCAGAAATACTTTTTACATTTTGTAAAATTTTTACAGAGTAAAAAGAGTTTGTAACTTGCTGAATTAATTTGGAAGTGACAAACAGCAATAGGAAATAGTGTAATAGAGGGAATACATAAATTGTGTAAATGGAGATCTGAGAAAGAAGTTGAGTTGTATAATAAAATTTGACATATGAAATGTGTATATGTAATGAATCTAATCTTGAACCAGAGATTCAACAGTACCAGAAATATTTACAGTTGACTGGTTCTAGTAACCGCAAATTGCATCCTTTGTTCCAGCAGATTATAAAACTGGAGTAATAATAAAAGTGCAAAAGAAGTTAAAATTGTTATCATGAATAAAGAGTAAACCTAACTATAAAGCTATTGTGTTTATTGACTTTTTATAACTGTCTCCTTGTTAAATGAACTACCGATTGAAAATCAGCTCAACAATAATCTAAACAAGTCATTTTCTAGCTCATGACATGTGAGATTCTGCGCAGGTATTCAGATGTATTTTTATTTATAGTGGGCACTTCTGTGTACTGTATTTTTACATTAATTTGTACATGGTAGTTTCTTGAAACAAGCATGATTAATGAATTCTGCACACTTAATTTTTGTCATTTCTATATATTTCTGATTCTCTGCTACATAAAATTCTTGTAGGTTCTTCCATGCTTGAGGACCAGTTTCTTAAGATTGATTATGCACTGATGAAAAAAATGGTAGCTAGCATCTCTCACTGTGGTGCAAAATGGCATCATAAATCCTTTTGATATGGATGCAATGTGATAGCACCTGACCATACTGTACATGATTGCAGACAAGCTACCACTTTTCATACAGTTTACCTTTTGGGTAGCAGCATACAGTCACGCATTAATACATTTTTCACTGCATACAGAATTTGCCATACAATTAAAATAATGCCATTAACCTTAGTGCTGCAAGTTTTTTGTCAGAACTTGACTAATGGCATATTTGTTGATAATATATTTTATTACATATTTTGTAAATATTGTTGTTCTGCACTATCAGTTTAAATAATCAAAATTCAATAGCAATAGTATTGATTGGTCTATGTCCATCTAAGGTCTACTTACGTTTATTCTCTTATTCCATAGCCAGAAGTTTTGCCAAACCTTGAAAAAGGCAAAACTATTAAGCTTTCATTTGCAAATTTAACAACCCTAAACATGCACCATCATATTTTAGTATCATATTTTAAAGTCTTCTAACATGTACATGTTTAGGGTAGGAAAGAAAAAATAACCCTTGAAAATTTGTTAAATTACAAAAGACTGTGCATAATATTCCTGAAAGCATGGTTTGTAGTTTGGAACCAAATCAAGTCAGCAATATGCTCAAAAAAAATTTTTTTAGATTTTAGGACTGGAAATTCCCATGTATCTTACTGCCACTGCATCACATATCTTTAGCTAGTCTATTTTGCTTGCTCTTAAAAAAATCCTTATTGTTTTACCAGATTTTAAGTGTCTCTTCTATAGTTGCTATACTGTGAAAGAACAATGGACATTTTACAATCAGCAAGTATTTATGAAGAAAATTCATTTAAGAATTCTATCTTTTCTCTATTTTGATCAAATAGATCTATCCATGAAGTTGGCAACAAGCTGCCAGTGTCAGTTAAAAATATTTCTTTGTTCAATACTAACATCAATATGAATATTTGTGGACTTCGAGTTAAATCTAAAGTCCAAATTTAGCTTGAATCATTCAAAAGTATTTTGAGCAAAGTATAAGTTGTAAGTTCTAATGAAAATCATGAAGTGTATAAAATGAGCAGAGATGGGTTAAAGTGCCAGGAATTAATTTTTATCATGAGTTAATTCCTTTTTTACTTGTAGCTGCAGATATTCCTTCTGAGAACATTTTTTATTCATGTCTAGTCACATTCTCAAAATTGTCTAATCACATTCTCAAAATTGTCTAGTCACATTCTCAAAATTGTCTAGTCACACAATAGTTCTTGAATTACTAATGTTATGTTGGAGAAGTATAATCAATTCTCACAATACAGGTTAAGATGTAATGTATATTTGAGCTGTTACTCTCTTACATTTTTTGCCTGTTTTGTTGTGCATCACGACATATACGCAAATGCTTGAAAAAATGCCTGCTCTAAGGCAAAATGGTGCCTTTAATGACAAAATAATGAGTTTGACTCGATTATGCTGATACAGTTAAGAAGATTAGTATTTTCTGCCATAGTTTTCATTGATTTTTACTTTTAATCAAAAACATTTATATTACAGTATTAACAAAATTTTTTATTGAAGCTAAAAAATTAAATTAACAAATAAAGTTGCCATGTATAAGAATAAAAATTAGCAACAAGATAAATGAACGGGATATATTTTTTTCTCATTTGTCTTTTGATGTATATCGATGGATTGCTTCAGGTGTGCATTTTTCTCATGTTGTACATTTGATATTATGCAATCAAAGTTAAGCAATTGCTTGTATACAAAAATGAGATAAATGATGAAATAGATCGGTTTAATCTCAATGAACATCGTGAGATGCTCTATCGTAAGTTTGCAGATTTGATTCACTCAAAAAGATTTACCACGATGTGCAAAAAAAATTTCAAAAAATTTACTGAATGAATAAAAAATTACAAAAAATTGCAAAAAATATAGCAGAGTTAAACCTAGTTAGACAATCTGCTTTGTGCATTTAACTGGGGTTAAAAGCAGAAGACAAAAGGCAAAAACAAAGAAAAAAGGCAGAGTTTGCCATCTCTGGAAGTGAATGAAAAAGAAAAATACTGCTTCGAAGTCCATCGCATAGGCTCAAGCATGTCTGCTTTGTCTGACACTACAGGTTCATCGAAGCGCCGCGTTGCATACTTTTATGATGGTAAAAAATATATGTTCCGTTGCCAAAAATTTCAACAATTGATTGCATTTTCTCGTCACAGCCGAAGTTGGCGAGTATTCTTACGGTTGCAATACAGTTTTTAAGCCACATAGAGTCCGAATGACTCATAACCTTGTACTTAGCTATGACCTTTTTAAGGCCATGGATGTGTACCAAGCACCATCAGCATCATCTGAACAAATGCAGGCATTCCACTCGAAGCATTATTTAGATTTCCTGGCAAAAATTACTCCCTCAAATATGCAAGCCCTCCCGCCTAAAGAAATGAGTCTCATGGTTGGGTACGGATTAGGTGATGAACAACCCATATTCCCAGGCGTTTACAAGTATACTAGTGCCGTTACAGGTGCAAGTCTCAGTGGGGCTTCGCTGCTAAACGC
This sequence comes from Vaucheria bursata, assembly GCA_032358265.1. Lineage (NCBI taxonomy): Eukaryota > Xanthophyceae > Vaucheriales > Vaucheriaceae > Vaucheria > Vaucheria bursata. The sequence goes on along the minus strand of JAULBW010007952.1, from coordinate 31,873 downwards.
TGGACAGGCTGATATAGCTATTAACTGGAGTGGCGGGATGCACCATGCGAAAAAGAGCGCCGCGTCCGGCTTTTGTTACGTGAACGACTGCGTACTTGCGATTTTGGAGCTGCTGAAATCTCACACTCGAGTCCTTTACATTGACATTGATGTACAGTAAGTTGCTGTTCCAAATTCTCGTTTATGTTTTAAAACCTGTTATAATTAAATACTAACACGGAAAAATGTAGGCTCCCTCCAATGCAGTAAAAAAATGCGACGCATTATAAACAATGTTACAATTGAACTAAAATTGCACTACTTTAATAAAATGCTTTTCATTAATTTTTGAAGCAATATTGAACTTATTGGACAAACTCTAAACCAAAATGTTAGAGGTATGCAATGAAAAGTATGGATAACTCTGACTACTTTCTAGGAAAGTATCGCTTCGATTCTATCAAATAAACTTTTTTAATAGCACATTTTAGTTTACACCATTTGATCTTACTTGGCAATAAACCAAAACCGCACTATTTCCAATGATTATGGTATTGTTTTTTTGATATCTACTATATTGTGTAGCTTTTGGCATATTCGAGATTATAATTTTATAATCTGTACTTGAAGTTATTGCTATCTTTTTGTAAAAATTCATTCCAATAATTTAAAGCTTATTTAATTTTCCAGCCACGGCGATGGAGTAGAAGAAGCATTTTACTGCACAAATCGCGTAATGACACTGAGCTTTCATTACTTTGCAAAAGGTTTTTTTCCAACAACTGGAGGTTCTATGCAAGCTACTGGTGAAGGATTGGGTCAAAATTGTGCCCTTAATTTCCCTTTTAAGGTAGGATGTAAATAATTTTTGGCCCCAAGTACTAGCATGCTTGATATATATCATGATAACTTGCAATAGGAAGATATATTCCAAGTTCAAACTTTGCAGTAAGTGCTGGATCTAACAAATTTGATTTTAAAGAATTCCCGCTTGTAAGCGAATAAATAAAAAATAATAAATTTTTCTGGCGGTCAGGACAGATTTGTTATATTCAAAGTCCACTGTACGCTATTTAAAGATGAAGTAAAATATGGATTCAAATAATGTGTTTTTCATTAGGAAGGAATAGACGATGATTCATTTCGGTCAGTTTTTCAAGCGACTGTGGCCGCTGTGATGACACATTACCGACCTGATGCTATTGTACTGCAATGTGGAGCAGATTCGTTAGCAGGAGATAGATTAGGCAGAGCTGCTAAATCAAATATTAGCATGAAGGTAAGATTTTTCAGTACATTTTTTCACTAGCTTATTAGTTCTGTGTTGTGCAATGATAATAATAGCTTTAAATTTCTTACTCTTTGAATATTTAAATTATGTAATTTTATGCTATCATATCATCAGAACTCCATAATTTGTATGCTTGATACTTTTTATCGAATTTGACCAACTTTATTGGTTTACCTTCTGTTTTTTGCCGCAATATAGACCAGAGAAACACATGTATTTTAGGATAAATTATTTTTTAAGTGTAAAATAAATTGAAGCTAAAGCTTCCTAGTATAGAATGCAGATCAATCAAAGAAAATTCCTTTTTTTCTGAATAATGATCATCTAGGTTTATAATCGGATTTCTTTAGAAGATTATTCTGCTAGCGTTTTTCCAAAAATTATTACTGCCAAACTTTAAACAGTACGAATAGGTCTAATAAAATTGACACCATTTTATTTTTCATTTTTTTATTTAATGAAAGTAATTTGTGTGGACGTAAATATTCATGTATTTTTCCTGTTTCATTATGTCGCAGATACTGTCTGCCATTTTTCGTGATAAATTTAGGCAGTCATATTTCTACCGGAAAGAACATTAGTATGATTCGTGCTAAATAATGTTGCACTGATTTAAGTAGACACTAAAAATTTAACTTTTCTGTGAAATCGATAAAAATGTGCTAGCATATGTAAATCTGAAGCAAAATTATTGTAAATTAATTTTGCTATCGAGTATGCTGTTAAAAAAACTGAAGATTTTAAATAACTTACTGTTTTATTCTTTACAGAAAGAAATATGCACCACATTAAAAACTAATCAACATTTTTGCTAATAATTTGTTGCACAAATGAATCTTTTTATTTGACAATATTGAGAGTTTTTCAAAGATCTTTTTTGGTTAACTTCATGCAGCATTGCCACCAGTAATTATTGTTTGTGTCACCAGTTGATAGTTTGGGATCCCAGAATGATAGAATAACTAGGATTTGCTTCATGCAACCAAGTGAATGCATGCAGCATCAATAGAGGAGTGTTCGCTGGTATTGTACTGGTTCAATAAACTGCTTTAATTAAGGGTCACTGTACGAAATTCAGTTGATTTTCGGTGCAAATGATTTTTTCAAAAATTTTACTAATCCATTCTAATGACTTGTCTTCATGACCTTCACCTAGGTTTTACTTAAATATTTCAGGGACATGCAGAATGTGTTACATATGTTAAAAAAATAGGATTGCCTACATTAGTATTAGGAGGCGGAGGTTATACATTAAGAAATGTACCACGGTGCTGGGCTAATGAGACAGGGGAACTGCTGGGTATCACGCTGGAAAATACTATACCCGAGAAAAATGCTTATCGTCGTTATTTCGGTCCAAATTACGAACTTCGATTGCCAGCGCTAAAAGATGTCAAAAATGCTAATAGCCCAGCATATTTACAACGTGCTTTGAAAACAATCATAGAGACAATTAAAGCTTCGGAGGGGGCCCCAGGAATACAATTCGGGGACCGATTAGGTCCCGAATTTCCGTTTCCAAGGTATCGATTTTTTGGCATATGATTGTTTAATAGTGACTACAATCTTAACTCTTCAACATTTTTTGTATGATTTTAAAAAGCGTCGACAAAAAACTCTGCCACCAACTTTTTTGAATTTCTGAGTTCATAAAATGATAATTTGGCAATTTCAAATATTCTATGATTTTCCTTTTATTTTGCAATTCGAGTGAGAGAAACTCTTTGAACATCGATAAATTTTCATAAATTTAAGTAAAGAATGCAGCATTCTTTCATGATTTTAATAGTTTTACCTTTTTTGTTTTTCAGTAAGAGAAGTGCTGATGATGATATAGAATTACAAGCTGAGACGAGCCGGTCAAAGTCAAGTGATGATTAGAATATATTGTCTTTACAATAATATATATATATGTGTATACTTATCAGTGATACATTCATTCCTTTTCGTAATCATTATCCTATTGAGCTGAGTCTGAGGTACCGAAAATAATATCCATACTTAAAGATATTCGATCAAAAATATATATGCCTAGTTTTTTACTAAGATTTTCTAATAATCAACATGAAGCAGAAACATCGAAAGCTGCGAAAAATATTGCATGTAATGTAATATGGTCCATAAATTCCAACCAACAAAAATCTCCGATGTCGATATCAACTAGCTGGTTTTTATTGAGGCGACTTCATTTTCTTCAGTTGAAACAACTTTACAATGGTAATAACACTGTATCGTATAAAATTCCTCGCAGTTAGGTGTCAGTTTATTTGTCATCAATTGTCGCAAAAATGATGGGTATTTTTTGTTTATTCAGTCTCAAGGTTGGTTAATCAATTTCTGCCTAGCAAGTATTACGCGAGTTAAAATGAGCGGAGATGTCGTACATCAGAAGACTCATCTGCATTCAGCAAAAATTTTAACTAACTTTGCAGTGAAATAACAAGTTAAAAAGAGTTCTAAGTTATCTTCTCTCCCAACTAATTTATTTTCAATGAACACGAATAGGGAATAAATTGACTTTTACCTATTTTTATGTAAATAAATGAAGGGAAACCTCCAACTCTAGCCTACTTTTATGGCTTTAACGAACTTGAAACCCCATCATATGTTTTAAAAATAAAAGGTCCTTGCAGATATTGTTCTACTCCCAATGAAAATAAAATTGGTCGAGTAACTCGAGTTTCCGACTTCTCAGGACACAATTATATATTTTGCACAAAAAAATTCACAAATACTTCAACTTTGATAGTTGCTATTGCCATGGGATTTAAAGTGAAAAACAGTATCATATCTACCAGTAGAAAATATTACCATACGGGCCTTGTGGCTTTGAATCTGGTGAGAGCAGTAACCTCCCATTCCAATAGTTCATCCAGAATTTATATGGAAGGAAATTTAGTGAATATAGGAATGATGATCTTAAGCACTTCTTGCATAAACTTTCTGCCATCTTGAAAATGGATGAGCCCATAGCGCTTGATGATAAATAGCACTATGAGATTTAGAAGTATGGAGGATAACTATGCATCGCCTGCTACTGTACTGCAAAAAAGCTGTAACAAACTAAAGTCACGAAGGTTGGCGTAAGCAAATAGAGTAAAGTCGTAACCTAACCTAGAGCTCTGGGAATGATGTCAGGATGATGAAAATGCAAGCACCAGTCATTTTAAATACCAATCAGTGCAGGCTGGTTTCCAAATATAAAATGTGTGCCAGAAGGGCAAGAGCAGTGTAAAGTATCTAATACAAACTACAGAATCATGAGAAAACAGTCACCTTTTACTCATTTCTCCGATAAGCTAGTGCACTTGTGGTATCATTATTATTGAAACGATGAAATCAGGAGCTGCATAACCATAGAAAAACAAATGAATCTACTGTAGTTATAATTCAACGCGAATGTCAAAGAGGTGGATTAGGGGAAAAGCGAAGGGCATGCACAATGGAAAGGATTTTAGGTCAATGCTCTTTTGGATTGTAAGGACTTTCCTATTCTGGTGAGCAATAAAGTACCTCTAATGATTTTCAGTCAATACGTAGCAAAATATTCAGCATGCATCAATTATAGTTTTCTATTCTCATTAATTGAAGCATAGAAAAATGCATAATTTCATTAATTCAAACAATTTAGGTCATTCTTAGTCTATACGTATGCATGTACATATTCGAGCTTTACATGGATCGCATAAGCAGAGTTTTAAAGAGGAATCAGTCCTCTTCAGTGCTTGTAGCATAATGGCCAAGTAAAAAATGCTTTAAATCAAAAATATATTAATTCATATATCCATGGCATTTAATAGCTCCGCAATGACATGGAATTCTATCATCTTCGTACGGAAACTGGTAGTCGTACGTTATTTCTTCGCCAATCATTAAATTTCTTTTTGCAAATATCACCAATTTCAGCTCCTTTTCCACTTCAATTACCCTAGCATAATAGTATGAAATATGCTCATCAGATTTATATTGAAGCTACTAAGAAATATTAAAAATCACCCCGCAAAAATTTGCAAAAATTTGCAGCTCAGTTTAATTGGTCACACGAGGAACGAATCATTTCAAAAATTGCACGGAACGAACAATCATATATAAGATTCTTTTTTAGCAAATCATTGTAGAATAATATGTATATTTCTATACTAATTAGATTATTATTACAAGCAAATTTACAAAAATATTAAGTAAATTACAGATATATGACAATCTTCCCTTGTAATGAACAAATGATAAAGTCACTTTGTGTCAAATTCAGCTTCAAATATTCGAAAAAATATCCTGGCAAATTTGCTATTTCCAAAATATATAAATTCGAGATAGAATTTGTTGTGCAAATTTATTTGTATATTTATGCTAGCTACATATCTTAAGTAATTTTACATACATATATATATATGTATGTATTTTTAATACTATAATAAAAAAAATGATAAAAAATAAAGAATATGTCACCTTGCATAAGCATTTGGATCACAGCAGTGGTTAATAAATCTAGCAGGTCCCCCAGCGCAAGTTGCATCAACTATATTAGTAGGGTCTAAAGCAAATAAATAGCATGAACCCATACCTAGCTCCTCATATCGTTTTTCACGGATATCAGATTCGACCTTACTAATGACCTCACCTAATAATGCGCATAATTAAAAAGTAAATCAACTTGAAATAACAAATAGAGTAAGCTTCACATTTTCGGATATTACAAATTTTGAATTCGACCAGTAAAATCAGTGGTCCCGAAATTTGCTGTAATTTATGCTTATTGTAAATTACTTAAAAAGCTGTCATATAAATTATAGCTGAATAGAACATCAAAGAGTTATATTTGAACACGCACACTGGAAGTTAAGTTTGGTGGAAAGAGATAAGTCGAGCACATATATTCTTCAAACTGTGCGATTTTTCCTTTTAAGAATATGTAGTGAATTATATCGTGATAACTGGGCTGGGTATGGTGGCTTTGGTAAATTTGTTATATTCGATGTTACGGCAATTGCTTACCAGAATATTCAATAATCATTTCATCTCTCGCAAATGGTTGATCGGTAAACAACCCCCATCCGTGGATATTACTCTTTCGAACAATTAAATTCCGTTGAGCCTTTTCGAGCAGCGATTTATACTGACTAGCATGACTGTTGATAGCAGGACAAGATCGATTCGTAGATTTACTTCCACGAGTTGAATGGATACTAGCATCGTGAATAAATCCATCAGGTTCTTCCAAAGCCCTAACAGAATAAAGCTCAGCATTCAGTACAATAGATATTCCGTAACGGGTACTAACATTTACGTCAAAAATCATCAGTTAATTGAATATGCTGGATTAGAGATATCGATATAGAATAACAAACAAAGCCTGTGGAGATGGTTAAGCTATCAGATAATAGAATATATCATTTAATAGACCATCGATTTACAAAATACCAACTGCATATACTTATAAAGTTTCTCACTTGAATTATTACATGTACAGTAAACTTCCAATGCAACGAATTTGCTAAAAATACATTACCAATTAGAACAAATTAATCAAAAAGTCAATTTCAGCTTCAGATTTTTGGATGCAATGAATTTGTGATTTAATGAATGAATTCAGTGATTGTGAAAGATTCATTAAATCCAAAATTTTCCAAATATTGTATATTGTTCTAGAATCTTGGCCTAAAACTGAGCATCTATTCTGAGTATTTTCTAATTTATTTTTTGCTTTTCATCAAATATCGCTAAGTTATCAGCATGAATGAATCATTTTTGGAGGTTCTAGGATTCACTACAAATTTAAGTCACTGGTCTGAATTTAAATTAGCCTCCATAGGAAATTCTCTTAATAGGTATTTCAATTCATATTTAAATCAAATATATCGAGCATATTTGATGGATATCCACATCAAAATAACCTTGAATACTGTTTTTTTGAATAAAAAAAACGTTAGAGAAAAAAAATTCCTTTGCTAAGATATTAAAATATGTATCTTTTGAAATTGTTAACAAATAACCTACGAAGTTATGGAAAAAAATAATAACATAACAGTGAAGTTACTAGAAGAGTTAATTGTAAATGGAAAAAAAACAGTAACATGCTTTTTAATTGGGGAAAATTATCATTACAAACTGAGATTCTTGCTTAGCAATTATAACAAAACTAATAGAAACAATTAGGAATGCTAAGATATTGCTAGCCATGCGTAGTAGTATTTACATAATGTTATGCAGACTAGTATAGTATAAAATCCAGTATACTAGTCTATCTTCTCTCTCCGCTAAATCTTAACTAGGCAGCATTGACCAGATAGATTTTTTACTATTTTTGGCTGCTGAATAAATATAATGTAACCAAAATAATGAAGTAAACGAGCAAATGAACACACTTACTTCATAATTGTCCTTGAAATTCTGGTCGCTTTTGCTCGAGTCGCTAAATCCCTGTGAGGTTCTACCCTAGCACAGCTGCATGAAATATCTTCTTCATTAGTTAAATTATGGACTCGTTTCAAATGCCATGCATCGATAGCCTTTTTCGAACGCAGTTCTATACAAAAATTGTACTTGGCACCGTTGTCGCTTGAACAATCGCTTAATTTCCGTTTTCTACCTCGTCCATCTTGACTTGATGTGTCTTGATCCACTTCTGCACAGAGACAAAAATTTTTAATTACAGAAAACTTTGGATACAACAAATCTATTGAGACCACCCAATCAATTCGTTTTAACGCAAGGACTTTTTCACTTGTTCCTTCCAAGCAAAAAATCATTATTTCAGAAGTTTACTACGCGGTTACATCATTTTCTGGGAAGTCCCAAAAGTGCACTCGTTTTCTATATTATCAGCAAATTTACTAGACTTTGAAAATAAGTGTTAAAATTATGTCGTAGAGAGAAGTTTTTCAATTGATGGAATATGTTGTATTCTAGATTTGTTCAAGAATAATATAATGTAAAAGTGGACTGATGCATGATAAAAATGAATACATGAATTCCTACTGAGCCTGATCATGTCATTTTCGAAAGCATCGAAAATGTGGCGGTATTGAATTTAAGAGTCTAAACTCAGTTTATTCTAAGCGATCATGACTGCTAGTGTTTTAAATCGATTAAAGATGCAAGATTTGACTTTTTTCCGAAATTGCAGCAAGAAAAATTTTAGCCACAATTGTACTGCTGGAAAATTTTGTAGTAATATTTATAATGTGAAATGAGGATAAGAGGCTATATAAAGGTTATTTTCAATCACATTTTTAGATAGAGCTTAATGAAAGATTTTAATACTTCAAAATAAAGCATAAAAATAATAGCATAGACTTTTTCAATTAAATTGGGTAAAAGGTCAAACCATATAAGAGGCTGAGTTCTTTCTCACAACCCAGATGTAAATTCATTCCACTGTTGTCAAGTCTCTCTTGAGCTAACAATGGCATAAAAAGTTTTTGTGAACTCAATGGAGAATGTTAACGCAAGAACTATTTCATGATTCATTTAACAAGTTATTTTAAAAAATAATGTGCTAAAATCAAAGGTATGCTGTCCAGCAAACAAAATTGCTAAAAATGTGAACTCAAGAAAGAATATATGGTAAACTTTTGAAAATGATGGCATTTTTCGTAATTTCACCTTTAGAATGATTATTCCTCAGCTTCACAGGCCTTGCTGCGGCCCCAATAGAAACTGGCATGGCTTCAATGATTTTTCGAATCATTTGAAATCCAACTCCAAAAAATTGTGGCCCATTTAGACCATATGTCACAAAGCTCTTTCGTTCTTTCAAAAACCACGGATCCTTTTGACGTAGCACATCGCGTGCACGATTGACTTGTGCTAGTAGCTCTCTGTACGCTGACTCCATGGATGTTTCTAAAATTACTGTTGTCTCGGGTTCTTCCAGGCTAGTAATTCGAAATAAAATGCCGTCGTATGATTTTTCTGGGTGGGATGTGTCGGGAATGCAGTGCTCAATATTCTTGCTATCGATAATCTAGAAAATAATCCAAAAAATATGTCAACATAATATTAGAGGTATGCAATGAACTTATACCATCAAAACCAACCAATAAGAATTTAAAATACAAAAAAATTTCAGAAAAATATGTAGAGCACGAAAAGCAAGGCCACCAATGTAAAAAACAATAAAAAATTTGTTGCATAGACATAGATTTAAAACGTGATTGAATCAGCAGCTTGGTAATCTTACAATACTAAGTATAAGTTAAACTATCTGTAAAAATACATTGAAAAAATTAATAAAGAATAAAATTGTGCACAACTAATATTGAGCAAATTGCTTGAATATTAGTCTGCATGAATATAAACATAAGTTAGAGCTAGGCATCACTCACAATATTTTAACAGTCTTACCTCGCAAACATATGGTGTTCTCAACATTGGGTTTACTCTACTCCAGTATATCCTTATGCTTTTAAAACCCAAAGGAAACACGTGCGTCTTCGAAAACCAACCTGGCCTCTCCACAGCCTCGCCTACATTTACTATCAAAAGCGCACCAGCCCTGAGAACCATATCCCTGGTATGAAAAGTTTTTTTTACCTAATTACAATTTCTTTTATTTCTGAATACTTTGAAGAGTACTCGTTTCAGTCGGTCAGTTACAAACGACCAGTGGAAATATATGAATCAAACTATGATTTGATGAATGACATGAAAATATGAATGTTTGAAACAATTTTATTTGACTTGAGTCGAATAAATACATTATTTTTGTTCATTTCACCTGCACGAACTACCCGTCTGTAACTTCCTCCTCTCGATCTCATAAAACATTTCTGGCATCTGCATGAGCTCTTCCTTAGTGTGGGGAATACAAGAATCATTAATATGGGCCGCACAGAGCACCCGACGATCCCTACGTTACAGATTTAAATGGCTCAATTTTGCTTTTATATAGTGAAATAGTACCTAAATGGAAATAACCCTTTTATTCATAATGTTGCATTGGTATAGAAACTAAAACATCTAAATCTATTAAATTATATAAAATTCCTAGAGAACACTTATACCATTGTTATTCCTCCATTGATTATAAAGTTAAAATCTAAATTAGATTCATAATTCAAGCTTTTATGATAATATGCATACATTGCCAAACAACTTGTTCATGCAGTAATAGCATGGAATCGACGACTACATGTTTATAGTTAGACTTTATTTGTAATGGATAATACAAGAAAATATACAACTAACACCTAAAACTTTACTCAGATATTATTCCCTTCAAACGAATTGAAAAAATCAACTTGATTAGTGTATTTCAGTATAGCAATTAAAGAATAAATACCTTATAGTACAAAATTAGCTAACACACACATATATATATATAAATCAATATACAACCTGGCGCCAAAAAAATTTTAGACCGTACCTGCATAAGGCAGCACCAGCAAAAACCGCACAGGGCAAGTGGAACGTTTGAGTGCACTTTTGGTGGTAACATCTGAGGGTAGCTCCCCTGTCACTGCACAGAGAACAGCAGGTACCTCTTGAATTACTGCGGGCAGGATAGACATTAAGTAGGTGGCCTGGGTGGTTCGGAGATACTACCACACCTCCTGACCATGCTGCAATAGAAATTCAAATACATTCGCTAGCCATTCATTATAAAATAATATGCTGGCCCACTGATTAACTAACTATAAATATACCAAAATTTTTTCAGTTAATCGAATATATCGTATTAGAGATATTGATATGCTCTAGCAAACGGAGGTCGGAAAAGTAGTATGCTATAAAAAAAAAGAATATATCATTTAGTAAGCCATCAATTTGTAGAGCATCAGCTCTGTGTTGTATACTACTAGCCTTTACAGAAACGCAGCCATAAAAAAGTTGTATTTAGAATAATACCCTAGAATAAATCCTAAGTTGACGAGCATATGAGGAAGTATAAAGATATATAGGAAATATTGTAAGCGCACCAGCACAGTACGTATGTATCCAAGTGCTATTGTCTAAAGGAAGTAGGGCGCCTCCTATAGTATAATCCCCTGTATCATGGCACATTATGCACGACCGAGTGTCAGTCCAATCTTCGAATTCAGCCTAAAAATAGAATGTGCCACTATATTGCGCTGATATAGCAATACTACTAATAAATTTAACACATAATAGCTATTAAAAACCGCAACAATGCAAATGAAGTAAAAATGAATGTTACTACCACTGGTTTATAAACACAAAAAAAGAAACTAGAAGAATATTACAAATGCGAAAAAAAGTAAAAAGTACACTAAAATATGATATATGTATATAGATATTTAAAAAGATACTACACACCATCATTGCATAAAGATAGAGTATATTGATGAGAAAAAAGAGCAGCAGCAACTATAAAAATAACTCGAAATTTTGTAACGAAACAAAAAATTATACTACATGTGGAGTCACGACTTAAAGAAGGATTAGCACCATATCACATGCCCTTGTTTAAACAAGATATTTCAGTATCACATTTAGAAAGTAATCAATCAGCAAATTCTACTCCATATGTTTTAACTCCATTAAATGGACGATTTAAAATTTAGGGTCCCAAGTTTTTTTTCAAAAGGATTATTCTTTGAACATTCTAGAACACTATAGCATACAATCTAGTACAAAAAGTAGCTGCCAGTATAATATTTAGTTTACTAGTTATATTTTATCTAACACGTAGAATTAATAATAAGTCAAATATAAGAACCTGAAAAGAATGAAATCTCTCGTTATCTTCCCAACCAGTCAAAGCTCTTGGAGTATTTATTCCAAGCGTTTCTATTCTTTTTTTGGCGTAATTTCCGTGACCTTTCAACACTGAATTAATTGTACTAAGATCTGCTTCAATATGACAAGGCACATCAGCAGCATTTCTAACAATGTCCTTGGTATTCTTTATTTTTCCAATTTCCAACTGTCAAAATCATAATAAAAAAATTGATGAAATGATATTTTTCAAAGATTAATTTATAGCCAATGAAAAACTGCACACAATATACTTACGTGCATAAATTAGCCTCATTTTAGACTCGAATAAATTTTCCAAAAAAGTAATATCAATTGTAAGTAAGCAACAAAAAAGTAGTGCATAGTATTTAATGTCTGCTATATTAAAAAACGGAAGAAAACCATGAAAATTGGTCCGACTCAATGAAAAATGAAGCACATTGTCTTCGAGGTGCTGATGATGCGGTGTCACAAAAATGCTTCAGTTAAGTAACTGTTATGCCAACAAATCTCAAGCATTCCATGGCATAAAAATACCCCATAGAATCTTAGTAGGCTCATAGCCTGCTAAGATTAGTTGTTGATAAAGCACAGATAGGCAGAGAAGAGAAAAAGTCAAAGTGATACAATGTATTGAAGCCCATAATTATACTTGAGCATAGAAATGATCTAGAAATATATTCTGCAACTGCATATTCTTATACTGGCAAGTATACTGGATTGCATAATATATTAGTCTGAATCATTATAAACAAATAAAAGTACACCAGTTAGTTAGTTAAGTACATAAGTGTTCGATGGATGAACAGATGAATCAAAATTAAAGAAGACAAATTGCAAGTTGATGTAACTCAAATCTCTGTATAAGCTATGAATGAATCTTACGATAATGTTACATTTTGCTCTCCATGCACTGATTAAGATATTTATCCATTCTGTATTTACATGATATTTAAGACCGAACCCCATGTAATATTAATAGATTACTTGGCTGGGTCGATGCTATAAATTTTGGTGCCAGTTGAAAAACTAAGCGCACTTTAGAAGTATACAAAGAGCACACCTAAAGAAATTGGCATATCTAATTGGATAAAAAAAACTGCTGACTGTATACAAAGAAAAAATCAACTATTCTTCATGGAACTTTCGAAAAATGAAATGCTTGGAAGTTTTTTTTCATATTCATCGAATAATAGGATTTCATGGCATTGCATCGTAATATAATTTATTGACCATAGTAACTTTTACAAAAATTACCTGTTTTGGTTGCTCATCAACGTGAGTTTTCATTTGTACTCTAATTTGTCCGGCCAAATGTTCAAGTTTGCTTTTATACGCATCCATTTCAGCAGAACCATATAAAATTTCATTTCGGGAAATAACAATACTCGGCCTAATAAGAGTCGTAATACTATTCTTGGCAGTCATAAATTCCTCCTTAGTACTAGCAATACTACTCTTATCAGTGGATAAGCTAGATGTCACGCTAATTTTGTCTATTTTTTCACATTTGAGTGGAAAATGCTCCATTGATGTTATAGAATCAAGTTTAAGTTCTACATTGGTAACTTCAAGAAAAGCCTTTGCGCACAGAGCGAATCGAACAATAGTACATATCGATATCGAAAATTTGTATGAAAGTTTCGATGATTTTTGAAATTTCAGTGAATACGGGTACAGCGATATATAACTGTTTGTCCTGGATCTAGGCGGATCAATTTTATATCCATTCGAAATTAAATAACATAGAAGTTGCTTTGCTCTGGAGCATCCGTGAACTCGCATCATGCGCAAAAACCTTTAGGGGAAAAATTGCTTGAGAATTTAAAAAATAAGCACGAATGATTGGTAACTTTACCCCAGTACAACAACGTAGCATATTGATAATTATCAGGTGCTTTAAAAAGCATTTAAAAGGAAAATTGCAAGAGAAAGGGTTTTAGAAAAAGCTATAGGAATTGGCATCATCCCTTGAATATAGCAGCAGAATGTTATAATCGAATATTTTCAAAACCTCTAAGAAGAAAATGATTAGAGAGAATGTTTAAAAAAGCATTAATTATTTTACTCTTCCTCTAAATATAAAAGCATAGCATCACATTTGAGTGCTTCCAAAAATATTTTTGAAGAAAATTATACGAGAAAATATTTAAAATAAGCAGCAATTATTGGTATCTTCCCCTAAATACAATAAAATAATGCTGTGTTCGAGCATTAGCAAAAACTTTTCAAAACAAAATTTAAAGAGAAAATGTGTAAAGAAATATGCTCTAAGCATGGGCGTCATCTCTCAAAAATAAGACCAAACTGTTAGATTTGGATATTTTCAAAAACCTTTTTAAAGAAAACCATGCAAGAAAATATATAAAAAACAATAATCATTGGCATCTTCCTTCAAATATAACAACATAGCACTATATTCGGATGCTTGAAAAACCATGTAAAACTATACTTCGAGCATAGCGCTAGATTGCTATATTCAAGTACATTCAAAAACCTTTTCAAATTACTATATTTAAAATCTTCTGAATATAGCACCATAGCATTGTATCCAAGTGGTTTTTAAAAATTATGATCTTTCAAATAAATGAAACAAATGGTGCGCTGAATTTCTGCAATATGCTTTTCTCTACTATATATAAAGTAAAATTTTCGAACAAATACAGAAATAGCAGTAAAAATCAATCTTTTGACTTGCCGTGAAGCGCGTTTTTGTGTTTGAATGGGCACTTTATTTGAACCAACAATAGCCTCGTTAGGATTATCTCCAAGAATAATTAATCGATTTAATGCGGTACAGAGAATGATTTCGTAATCCTTCCGCCTGTATTCCCTATATCATAAAAACAACGTATATATGTATGACTTTGAAAATTCTGAGCTAAAATAAAATAAAAATATAACAGTATCATATAAGAAAAAAGTAAACCAACTCAAAAAATGATAATGTAAGTGCTGTCTTATGCTCAAAAGTTGTGCTGATATTCCATAAATTAATAGTCCATTAAACAATATAATCTATTTCTGGATAGCTTTTTCACCACTAAATCCATTTTTAGTGCTACCGTTTAATTGAAGCAATCCGAAAATGTTAAAGAATTTGAATTTTTGTCTGAACTTATTGCAAATAATTTAGTTTGTGAATGTTTATTTAGTGCATATTAATATCTCTAACCCGATTAATTTTACGATTAACTAAGCATATTTAGTGAATCTGATGGTATCAGTTTGTCAAAAGTTAAAAGTATGCACGGTGCATCTTGCTTCTCATGATGAACCTAAAAAAAGAAAGTGCATAAAGGCACTATTTCTCGAATCAGTTGAGTTCGAAGGTGCAAAAATTAAGTGATTCTATTCGAATTCATTGATTGGTATATTTTGAATGGAGATCTTTAAAAAGTACCTGTTTTTCCATTCTGCTTGATGAATCAAAAAGTCTGCGTGTTGCTTTTTTTCTTGCTCCGAAGTGCTCTTTTGATAAAGCTCTAACCGCCGCTTTTGGATATTAGCCACTTTCTCTATCATTTTCCTGGCAGCTAGATTAACACCCAAATGACTAGAACTTCTGTGTTCACCCAATGAATGCTTTCTGCATAGTCCAATCAATAAGTACAGATTGATTCGTTATAACTCATTGCACAATAAAAGTAGTTAAAATTTTTTGTAAGGAGACACGGGAAATAAATCCCAACTCTCCTTCTGTCTAAAATTGACCTGATACAATTTGCATACCAGCACGACTGCTTTGAACCATTAGAGTCAGCAAAGTACGGATCATAGTCCAGGCCCAATTCAAAACCAAGGTAACAGTTATTACAAACAAACAAAATACGAAACGGATCTCTTTAGGGCAGTATTCTTTAGAGTTAAATATAAGTTAAAGGAAAAGACGATGAAAACAGTAAAATCCATTCCCTATAAGATTCAAATCATATGAATAATAAAAACTATGACATTAAATTAATAAAAAAACCACGTATATAAATAGAGTAGCGTATACAAATAATATGTACTCATTATACAGAAAAATATACGTATGTACCCACGCACACATGTACACTTACTTTGGTGCTTTTGGCAGCGGAGGACACATTGCGTTTGCTGGTCCTGCAGATATATCAGGACATTCCAATGTTGAAGTCGTTGAAATGCCATCATCCATAATCGATTCCCCGCCATTTTGATTTCTTCGAATTCGATTTGGACTTCTTTCTGCCCTTAGTTTTTTTATATTTTTTACCTAAAGAACAACGTTTATACCGCATAGCGATAAGATATCTAGGCATTTCCATACTTTTTGTCTTTTTTTACGATATGTTCAAGTACAATTTACAATGAAATAGTAGCCTTGCAGTTCAATTCCGTAAAAAATAACTAAAAAAATTAGTGAACATTAAAATCTTATAATTTTTAAAGTTGCAGTACGCCAATTTGACGAGTGAAATTTCATACTGATAGATATCAATTTTTCTAAGCAGCTTAGTTTTCTTTTTATCGATAACATCTACAGAATTCCATTTACAAAGCCAAATATTGAACTCTCAGGAAGCAAATGTACTAAAATTATTCATACAATAAGTTTAAGTTCTTACAAATCAATAAATTAAATGCAAAATTCATCAGTTTAACTATCTCAAATAACTGGTATGAAGTAAATAGTCCTTTACCAAAAAAGTTGATTTTATTGAACACTTTTATTTGAATAGAGCAACGAAAAAAATAATCAATATCTATTGGCCAATATTTCAGTAAAATTAGTGGATATTTTAGTATTTTCGTACCGATTGAGATAGGGATTCTTTTCCTAAACATGCAGTACAGAAGTAATCAATATTGTCCAGAAGCTTCATTGACATCTGATCATTACCATTATCAGTAGCAGTATGCACATTAAGAATAATTTTTGTAGTCTGCTTCATAGCCAACTTCCTCCCTTTGATAGCCTAGTAGACAGATATTGTTTTTTTCAAATAATTTTTATTTCATATTATGATGCACTATGAATAAGCAAACTCAATGCACACCTTAACACATATATATTTAAGCTGTTTTCTACTTCAAATTGTAGTTTAAAAATTAAAAGTGCCAACTTTTAAAATTAATTTTCATATTTTACATTTCTGCAGAATATTACTGCACAATCACAACGCACATTAATATATATATATATAAATATATGCTCAATTTCGGACATAACGAATTTGTAGGAACCACCGAATTTCTTTGTTGCATCCAAAATTCGGTATATATCCAAAAATCTGTAGCTGAATTTGGCATAGTATGACTCATTGCGCATAAGTGCGATAAGAATTACGGGTACTCTCTATTACCTGTTTTGCTTCTTTGCAGCAGGAAACATGTACATAAAGCCTACATGAGTCACAGCGAAGAGCTTCATCTGGCTTAGCAGGCTCAGCTGAATGAGTCAAACAGCAGGGACATTTACCTGAAAATTGTGTACCAATATCACCGCAATCCCATTGCGATGCTGTTTTTAACTGGACAACAAAATAAGATTCATGAGCATAAACAAAGACTTGGAATCCTCCAAATTTTTCTTAATTTGCTATGAAATTATTTCCACTTTGTCGAAGTATAATAAGTACTATTCTAATTTTCGATGTTCGAAAATTACGTACATGGAACTGCTATATAATTTTTTAAACAGATATTGAGCTAAAGATCAACTACCCCTATTTAAACAAGGATGTGAAAGGGGTGTGTTCGGCAGAGTTTTTGTAAAGAAGCACTTACTAATTTCGTTAAATAGCACAGTGGCATTTTTATCCATTCTGAGTTTTTTAATCAAGTATAGATCAGAAACTTAAGAAACAATAATCGAAAGAATTGGCTCAAAATCATACCCCCTCAAGTAAATTTTCTGTACATATTTGATTACAATTGCATTCTAATCAAATATAACAATTGTATCAGATTTTTGTTTGTATACAAATATGTATACACATAATATATACATACATCCTGGTATCTTCTGGCAGATACTAAATACGCATATACGTGCACATACACTGATACATACAAGTTCACTTACATATAAATAAGTACTGATACGTACATACAGACACTCTTGTTTTGGGACTTAAAGTAGCTTATAAAAAATCAAAATTAATCTCATGTTATTAAAGAATTACGTCTAGTTAATACCATCTGTCTGGGTCCTCTATGAATGCACTTTTTTCTTTGCCCATCTAAAAACGTGACCTCCATATTTTTATACCAAATGCATTAGCCCAAGGCTATAAATTTTGGTTCTACTCAATTCAGTGTAGCTCCAATATGTTATGTTCAGATAAAATCAGCCATATATGACTGTTGTTTTCAAGAAAATACTCTAAAAAGGAGGAATTTATTGTGCATAAAGGGATACTAATCTACATTAATCCTTCTTTAACCTTTTAAAATTATTTTGAAATATATAACCTTTTCACGAAAATGAATTGGTAATGAGCTGAAAAGACATAAAATCATGTTTATGCCTTTCATAAGCCTATAAAATAGTTACTATAATAATGTACATATTGCTATTAAACTGTTATTTTCTTTGACATCCTTTTCTAAGCTATATACAAAAACAACCTGAGTGTCTTCAGTCCGATTTTGGCACGTCTTTTTCTCCCACGATAATAATGCTTTTCTGCGCTCTAACTCCCCACTAGAATTCTGTTGTAGCTCATCATCGCTTAAAGTCATGCATTCCAAACACCGATCCGAATCTGTACTGTGATTAAAGGTGTTTGGAGGGGTTCCACACACTGTGCAGTCCACACACTGACCACAAATAAATTTGTTTTCAGTTGGAAGTTGGATTCTAGGATGAACGCAGGTAGTGTGGAAAGCTCGATCGCATCGCTCGCAGAGTAAGAGTCGTGTAGAATCATTGATGGTCACCTGAAATCATCAAGTTTTTACATTTACAACTATGTTACACATTAAAATTAAACTGCATATGTATATACTATATCGTCAATGCACTAAAATACTAAAGAAATTCCTCCAAAAGAATGAATTAGCTTCAATATTTTTTCTGCTTTCTTAATTTCAAATTTCTGGAAAGAAAGAAAAATAAAATGAATTGAAAAAACCAACCGAAATCCCATTATTCAGCTTGTATACTGATTGATATAAAATAATAATCAACTCTTAGAAAAAACACGTAAATTGAACATGCGCTAAACAAATTACTGAATCACATTTTAAAATGTTACTTTTTTGAGGTCAAACTACTCAGGGTACAAATTGAACATAACTCCCTGGGGGTTTTATTTGGTGGAAAACGATAACTATTTGAAAACAAACCTGACAGCAAATTTCGCATGCTTTACAATTATAACACTGCCACGAGGCCCTTGCAACAGCATCCATAGTCATTTCAGGCACTCCTAAGCACCACGGATGATATACTTCCCCGCAATCTCGACAGCACAATAACCGTCGTGCATCCCCGCTAGTTCCGCAAAATAGGCATAAATCCATCCACATATTGCTATGTAAATCGGTAGAGGCTATCCAAAAGCTGGCTGGCGGCTTGTCTGGACCAGCTAATTCGATTGGATCAGGGCATTTGACTAAGTTTCCTACGCTATATGTTGTGTTCATTTCAATCTCTATGGGACTGCTAAATGCCTGAATTTCTTGAGCAGTTTTAATTGGAAATTTTCGTTTATTTGACATGTATCTCTCGTATATACGTAATCCGCACTCTGAAGGTTGAGTATATATGCCTTCTTTTTCCAGAGCTTTCCATATCTGCAATATTCAATAAAAAGTTACAGCAGAGAGAAAAAAGACTTTTCCAATGTATAAAATGACTCTTTACTGTACAATCCATCCTAACGAAAAAACTTCGAAATTGTGTGAAGGAGCATACTAGGGTACCTAAATTAAATGAAACAAAATTTTAAACAATTTAAGAACAGTATATGTACCATCAGTGACTTAGATTTGGACGAATACATGCCATGGTGACTTTTCAGCTCATAATAAGTTCATTTTCTAAAGATTAAATTTCTGAATAATATCTGAAATGTAAAAAAAAGATTTAATATATGGACTATTCTATATATCCACCTCAAACGGTGCATCATATAGACCCATCGCTGTTCATACATTTAAGATATAATCACATATAAAATGATTTAATTCCACAAAGTAAGCCATCACATTTAATGGCGCGATACTACACGATTTGTCGATTACAAGCTAAAATCAATCTATCATACCTTTTTACAGACTTTTACACTATAATGTGTCACAAATATTATATAAAACAAATAATTATGTAAAATACAAAAACAATGAGTTGCTTCCGTGAAAAACTTTTCATATATTGAACTGAAAATGGTTATTCTAAAGCACAAGTACTTGGGAAACCATGAGTAATAAATAAAGCAACTTTATTCAACTAAAATTATTTAAATTTCTAGATAATTAATATCAACCAATGCTTATTTTATAATATATTTGACTTAACCAGTACTCTCAAGAGAGATACTCCACAAAAGTAAAAAAAATAATAGTTTGAATTTTATGATTTTGAAAATTCAACTAAAACTTTGACGAATTTAATCTAAACAGATACCGATCATAAGATAAAATCAATAACCAAAGAAAAAGTTCACTATTATTTTCTCAAAAGCAACGATACGTACCGCATTACAAGCCTGGAAAAACTCCTTGGCTGCTTTGTGAATAGGATCATCACGCATATTAAAAATCATAGCATTTTCAGCAATCAATTCGCAATTCTCCCTCATTTCCTGAGAATTTCGGTAGCCACCTCTAGCAATGACCCCAGCTATGACGCTAAGGCTCATTGGTCTTGAAATTTTGTAAAGATACGTTGGAGCCTGAATAAAAGATATGTAAAAAATTCTGTACTACCCTCTCGAAAACATGATTTGTCTTAATCGCGCAAGTTGCTTTTTTGCGAATGCACCAAGTTTACTTCAAAATCTCTCAATAATATTCGATAAATGAAATTCGCATAAATTACATAGAAGATGACATTGGAATTGCACTAGCTTGCAAAATCGCATTAAATGGCCACGGATGCAAAAAAAAGAAATCGTTTAGTATATTTTTCTGTGCATATTGACTGCCATAATGAATAAAAATCTTCAACAATTCCAGCGAAAGTTATAGGAATTATTCCTTGAAATATGCATTATGGTTGGCTAATATTTGTTGAAATTAGTGTAGATTTTGTGGAATTCAATTCGTATTTAAAAACTTCAAAATTTACGGTTATTGGCGCTGATTGGATCAGATTAGAGTTTTGAGGCAATTTTGTATTCGTGCATAATTGTATGTGCCTGCTCGACTGTAACTGGATGGAAAAACCAGCAATTCTTATCCGCATCCACCAAAGATCGCAGAGCTTTCCTATGATATACACTTCGACAACATGGGCATACATAATCGAAGGGAGCACTCCACAGCGGATGCATATCATCTGCAATTTTTTGAAATTCTTCGTCTGTGTGTACGCCGTCACACCGGGCATGTACCCACTGTGCGCATTTACAGCATTGCATGGATTTCATATCTTGATCTGAAGCAGCTTCCTCTTCACATTCATCTCGCCAGGTGACATCACACATCAAGCAGTAGTTCCCATTTATATACTTCAACTACAATAATAATAATGTTTACAAATTATACATACTGTCTTCTGCTTCATTTTTTATGCAGGTAAAACATTTGGAAGGTTTCAGCACCAACTCTTTAACTTTTTTCATCCTTTTCTGATCAGCTGAATAATCCCCCCCCCTCAATTAAATAGACCTATTTAGCTGAGCTAGTATAACACTGAAGTTTTCCTACCACCAAAAAGCTTATTTTGATCCAACTAAATTTCGTTTTCGAAAAAAGCTTTTTGGTGGGCCAAAATGCGTTGCCAATGGAAAAAAAATATGGCAGAAAATGGTACAATAACTTTGTTATTAGATGAGAAATCAAATAGGGTAGTTCTATTTCAAGGTGATGATTTGAAGAATTAACATATAATATGATTTAAGCAAAAATATGACATGAATACTTGCATCAGTGCATACATGTATTTTCATTCGAAATTAAATGTCCAAAAATTTGAAGCTGAACTTATGATAAAATGTCTTTTTGCCAGTGATTGTAAATGAAAATTCATTAAAATAAAATTCGTCATATCTGAAGTTTAACAAAATTTATTAAAAGTATATATATGTGCAGTTGAAAATCTATAAATTGATGGTCTACTAAACGATATATTTCATAATTTGATAGCTTAACCATTTCTACCAACCTCTATTTGCAGGAGTACATTAATATCTCTCATCAGATAAATTTCATAAACTGATAGTTTTTGGAATAACCGATGATATTTGTTTATAGAACATAAACTACATATATGTATATGTGTGAACATTTCTGTCTTACTTCACAAGATTGACAGAGCCCAATTTTATCTTTGCTTTGCTCCTGAACTTTCCAAGGCCTATTTTCGCATCCTGGTAAGTTCAAGTGCATTTCCCACGGTGAAATTTTTTGAAGTGGGGATACTATTTTATATCCGACATGAATATCTGCGCATTGAAACTCTTTAACTGTGCCCACAACCGAATCAACTTTACCACAGCCATCACACATTTTGCACATTTTACAACACCAAAGCTCAGTTTTTAGTGTTTTGGTGGAATCTACTTCAACTTTTACTTCAGATTCTTGAGACTTTAGTTTTGATTCATGGTCAGCATTGATTTCGGATTTAATGCCAGGATCTATACAGTATGAATGTACATTGAATTTACAAAGATGGCAAGTTACAGTGCTTTCATTGTCAGGTTTTCCGCAGTTCCAACAGTGGTGTTCGATTCGTTGGATACTTCGACAGGTAGTAAGGTTGTCATTTGAAGGGGGCTTCGTGACGCGATTTCGGAGTTTTCTCGGCCCCAGTCGACTTGGTAAATTTTCTATGTATGAACATAAATTAAAAATAATCATCGTTTCATTGCAAAAATATCAAAATTGTAGAGAAATTAGAAAAAAATTCATAATTATGCTGTTCTTAGCAAAGCTGCAGGCGAAATTACTTGAAATTAGCCACATAAATAAAGAGGGGATTGTTATAACTACATTGACTTCAGCAACATATTAGTCGATATTTTATGCATTGCAAAATGCATTATGTATGGAAAAATTATAAAACGTATACATATAATTATTTATATTAACAGTCAAATTGGTTCATTTCATAAAAGCAAAAAATAAATTAAAAGAAACACAAAATTTGTACAACATTGATACTGAAAAATGTCATTTGATCATTTTCGCGCGATAAATTCAAGATGAACCAGAAGAAATTGGAACTACCAAAGCATTGGTAAAATCCCCATTTCCAGTATAAAATGGGTGTAAAAATAATATTAATGATAACAGAATTTCTTTTACCGTTTTGATTCAGTACATTTGAACTTTTTGCAATGAGGTCAATTAGTAAAATATATTCTGCATACTAATATATATACGTGTGTTTCAATTGTTTTGAAAATTGGCCAAACACTGAAAAGTTGTTTGTATAGGATCTGATGCAGGAATTTTTATAGTTTATTGATTTTAAAACAGCCTCGAATACTTAGCAAAATCATTTGATTGTTCAAAGAGATTAATTTCTATAAGCATATATTACATAAATGGGATTTGAAGCATATATATCACAGTGACGTTGAAAGTGTTCCACTTACCATGATTGACGTTTTCTAGCGAAGTTGTTGAATCAGACTCGGTAGAAAGCAAACGTAACCCAGCATTCTCTAGACGTATCCAATTCGATCTCAAATCGGCAGGTTCCGAATATGCACATAAATGAAGACCAGTTGAAGCACTGTACATTTTAACAGTTGCAATGCACATTGTACTCGAATTTGGATGAGTAACTGCAATCTTTTTACCCACCCAAGTTTCCGGTTTTTGAATTTTAAACGTGTGAAGCCAATATTTCTCGATAATAGACTTAGGTGAGGAAATTGAAAAAATTTTGTTATTTTCTTCGTGGGCTTCTTTAATGCTTGCTCTTAGCTTATGTGCACCTTTTTTCTCACCATGCGCTGCGTAGTGCATGTTCGATGCATATGGACATATGAAAGATTCGCGCACCCATGCTTGACTGTCATCTCCAAAGAACACAACATACATATTTCCACCACTGGGAGCTGGTGGGAGGCATTTTGAACTCAAGCATCTTAGAGTGGGATCATAAACCTGTACAGTATATGCTTAAATATCAAATATTTTAGTGTTTATTTAGCAATTGATAGACACTGGCAGGGTTACTTCTTGGGCATTAAAGCAGCAGGTGCTGAGAAAGTGTTTTAACGCATCATTGATTATTCAAATTTTCAACCGATTACCACACTCGAACTCTATCATATGGCACTATATTGCTACTATAAAAAATATATTTGACAATGCAATGAAACAAACGAAATTAATTCCATTACTTACAATAGATTACATTTTTATGAAATCGGGTATATCGTCAAATCTAACGGCACTTCATGTCTCACGGAAATATCACTAAAATTCTGTCAAAAAATTATTCGGGTCTAATAAGTTTCAATTTGGTTTTTAGAGGTTTATTTTTATAGATATACGACTGGTATATTTCCATGATCCTTGGAGTTTCCATGATGAATGGAGAACCATTTGAAATTGTACCAAATCAACAAAAAATTGGTATCAGAGAAAAAAGGTTCATTGATAGTCCAAAAATAAAAAGCGCTAAAAAAATTACGAAAGTAAAATGATATTACTCTTACTAGTGACACATTTATTTGAAAAATGGTTCAATAAGTTAACATATTGAAAGAAACATGCAAATGCCTCAATCAAGCTCAAGTAGAAAAAGGCGGTGAGGTATTGCTCTTTTCAAGTATCTTATGCATAGAAATTTATGTGAGATTGAATTTAAATATTTGATTAAAAAATATAGCTTAGAAGTTGCAAATCTAAAAATTTCAGCTACTTGATTTAAAACTTGATGAATATATTTGCAGTAGTAGAGTTTTAGAATGGTCAATCCTAAAAGGTTAAGGTTAAAATTTTGACAAGAAACCGTTATAAACTGCTGAAAATATACAAGGTTTATTAAATAAACTGAAATTTTACACAAAATAGCCTAGCTAGGAAAATAATATTAGAAAGTGGTCGGCAGCATGATTTGATTGGTTAAAAAGATGTAAGGAAATGTAAATAGTGATAATGGATGGTCTTCGACCTGCGCGGGCCACCAATTAAAACTTCCAAGCTTTGACCAGACGATATCCACGCCTATAAGGGCAATTTGAGAAAGAATCTTGATCCATTTCGTACAGTGTGCGTCGAAATAGAATACTTCGTGCTCGTCTCGAACTGGGTCGTACTGAAGAATGCGACCAACATTCCATTCCTGTTCTTTCTCCCAAAAAATTCGGACTTTTCGACCTATGCATCGCCATTTCAGTGGTAGTGCTGTTGGCGTTTCATGTGCGTCTGGAAGACAGGACGTTAAATAACAGCTTTAGGGTAATAATGCCACTACACGCATAGTGCCAACTAAAAAAACGATATTTTAAGGAGGATAGGTAAAGAAAATTTAAGTCTATTTCGACAAATCGTAAAAGTATGATCTTTGCGATTTAGCACTATTGTACACCAAATGCGTCGACGGATTTCAAAAAAAGGATTACCTCCAATGGAAAAGGATGTTTCTTGTTCCACGGATTCCGTATGACAAGACTTTTTAGATCTTTCGCGAGGCATGAAGATGAACTAGGTACGACTCGCCGTGTAGGCTTAATGTCTTGGATTCAGTATTATTATTTGAACTTTATCAATACATGACGATTCAGCCATCTAGAGCTTGTGGAGAGTACTTCATTTTTTCGCGCTTTAAAATTTAGGTTTTCAATGTCATCGCAAAGTACCAAGAACTTAAATCGTATATCAGTGGTTATAGCCGCGGAATTAATTAAATTTTATGTATTCCTAACGGGGAAAGCGGTGGCACCTATAGTTGGATTTTCTAGCCGGAAAATCGCGTTTTGGCCTTGTAAGGAAGATTCGAGCTACCTATAACATCTGCTTACATGAAATGCAAGTCTTATTAAAACTCCCTTTCTGTTTTTGGAAAAAATTCCGTTTCGAAACATTATTGACACACTGGGAAAAATCTTCAAAACTATCTTAATCTTCAGAAAAATAAGCCAATTTTATCATCTGAATTTGATAACCAATCGAATTCGAATTTTTACTCTTACATTTCAATGTAGATAGTTCGATAGTTTTAGTGTAACTATGAATTGGCCCAGAGATTCAGAGAATGAACATTTATTGCCCTCGAAACTACACTATGACAGTTAATTCGTTTTTTCTAAATAAAATTAAATGACCAGATGAAATTTGAAACTTGCGAAAGATATGAAGATTATTTTTTCAAAGAATATTCCATCGTCAAGTTATTGCCTTTTCATGTTTTGTCGAATTAACTCGATTTAACTTGATTTTAATTAAAATTACAAATTATTTTCAACAGTGCTATAGAATACCACCAGCACAATTATTTAATGCCAATGGTCAGCAGATACTCTATAAAATATTCCTCCTATTCCCTTCTCTACCATTTTCGATTCACTGTCCAACTTTATTTGATAAAACTCCAAAAAAATAATAGCATATTTAACGATTTTGAGCATAAATATAAAAGAGTTACATGATAGTTCCAGCATTCTATTGTGCTCATGAGCTTATGTATTGTCACTATACAGCGCATTAGGAGTTTTTGAACTTTTCGTTGAATCATCCTATAGTTATCTGAATTGTCTTTACAAATTCAAAAATTGATGTTCTATTATGATTCTAATCTAAAGTCGCACTACCTATAACAAAAATTTTATTTATTCATCTAGAATTTTAAACATTAATTTACGAGTTTTCGATTAATATTCTAATTTTGGAAAACTAATTATTCATTATTGGAGTTCAAAAATACTGAAAAATTCAGATTTCAATTACATACTCTTATTTATATTCATACAATTTTCACAATGACCATTCCATGACTTCTATCCGCAAACTCGTAATCCATATTATTTTGCTCAAGCATGTCAATCACAGCTGCTTTTACTGGACGATTCACATTTTCAGTATTTCGACCAGTGATTATTCCCAAAAAATGCTCATTTTCTAAGATTTTAGCATGCCGTGCCTTTGAAATTTCATATCGCACAGCTGTTAGTGCAGTCCCTACATGAAACTTTCGCACATCAACAGTTACGGAACATTTTTTTGATGTGCAGCTATTGGCTCTATAGGGGTACATGGCCTTCAATGATATTGCCTCATTGTAGAGCTCATCGGCCGTGTTGCTCTTTCCATGATTATGCAGCATGTTTATGATAGTATTCCATGAATGGAAATTTGCAAAAGTTCCTGCTGATCGCATCTGATCAAGCCAACTGAGTGCCTTTATTATGTCCCCTGTTTTGAAAAGTACCAAAAAGACTTGTGAAAATGAGTTTATTATTTAACTGATTGAAGGAGGGGTCATTTCTTAAAATAATCTTAAAATTGCAGAATGTACATATTCAAAGGAGAAAAGCACAGGCCACATAATGTAGCAATAAAACAGAAACTGAGTCTTCTTAGGAAGAGTGACTTAGAGTAATTATGGGTCATATGTAATTCAACGAGATATAAGTTGGGCTTCAACTTTTAGTGCATAATATGGATATCGTTCAAAATTCGCACATTATGCATCGGTAATAATATTTGAAAATTATATTTGTAAGCTGATGAGAAAGTAAATTTTAATGCCCGAAACAGAGTCCTATTCTATTCTACATTAGTATTGAAAGTATAAATGCTATTGAAATCTTACAATGGAATCAAGCAGCAAACTTCACCATGGCAATTTCCTCTTGACACATTTCCCTTTCGACAATTTATTTCTAAATCGTCGAATATGGAACACATTTGAACTAAAAATGCAAATAAAAGAGCTAAATTTTGTAGAAACTCATGGGAAAAAATTGAGCAATTTTGACCTTTCTAACTAATTTATAATGAATGTTTAGGTTTTTCTCAAATAAGCTCCTCTGACCTGAATTAGTATATGCCTTAAGCATGCCATTATAGGTATAGGAATCAGGACTAATGTTCATAGACAGCATTTTTTTGTAAATATTTTCAGCATTCTTGGGCCTTCCAGCTACAGCATAAGCATTTATCATCGTGCTAAATATAAAGGCATCAGGCTCAATTTTCTTTAGTTTCATTTCTTCATACAGGTCGATAACCTGTCCAATATCACCGTAAGCAGTGGCTGCATTTATTAGGCTGCAATATGTAATGGCATTTGGTGTGCACCCAGAATGCTTCATCTTAGTGAATGTGGCGAGCGCCAATTCAAACTGTCGGCCACGACCAAGAGCATCGAGCAATCTACTCCATGAAATAACGTCGGGGACAAGATTGTTTTTACTGATGTCATCGAAAGTGCTTAGGGCTTGTTCCCATTGACAAGCCTTACTGCAGGCATCTAGTACAGAGTTATATGTGATCAGGTTCGGTGTTACCCCAGAATTTTGCATGTCTTTGAGAAGCTTCAAAGCGCTGGATACATCACCGCGTTTAGCGCATGCATTCATGAGAATGGAGTAGTTGACAACATCTGGCACAACACCTGTGTGATTTGAATGGTACAGAAAAATTAGCGATCATGAAATGGCTGCCAGAATTTTTTTCGATAAAGCAGCAGAATTTACAGGGACTTCGCACTTTAATCGAAACATAGAGTATTTAGTTGCAACTTATTACCTAAATCCTTCATTTGGTGTGGCAACTTCATGGCAATATCAATTGGTCCGTCTTTTCCAAAACTCGACATAATGAGATTGAAGCTAAACACTGTAGGCTTGATTCCTTTAGCCTTCATTTCTGATACACAACTTAAAGCGCCTGCCCAGTCGTTCACGACTGCATATGCTTCGATGACACTATTGTATGCTAAAGCGCGAGGAGAATGTCCAAGTTGCTTGAGACGGTCTAATACACCTTCCGCTTCCTTAGGTCGGCCACATTTTCCTAATGTTCGCAGAAGCTTGTAGCAGCACGATATGCTCTCATCGACTGAAGCCTCAGGCGCAGTCACCATTTGCATGGCATCTTGCCAATTGTTCGCAACAGAATCGCAATTGCGCGGAATGGCTCCTAAGGTACTTTGGCCTAAAGAATTAGGGTTCGGTTCCTAGTCTTCATCAAATATGGAAAAAAATTGTGTTTGCACTTACTATAAGGCGCGCATGATAGCCTCTGAAATAGAGGCGTTTCTTTCAACTCTCGATGCCTGTCACATACATTTAATCCGACATGCAGCGAGGGCAAAATATGTATCCAAACCCAAGGATGGTATAGCATTGAGGAGGGACGGAGATTAAGCAACAACTAGCTCCACATATCATTGCACGGTTGCTGCCTTTCCCATGCAGAAGTGCATGAATGCTGAAAAAACTTTGGCCATTTGCAAAGAAATATTTATGCCAGTATGAAGATTTTAGGATCCAAGCCAAATCAAAATCAACTTGCAATAAATCAATTTAATGGGGAAATTGGCCATAAATGGTATAAATTTTGAACCTAAATTCAAATACAATGCCAAAATAGTGCAATGGCACACATCGGGGGCTGCGTCCGAGGGGTATATTCTGCTACCAGCCAATTCTTACAATAGCTTAAGTATTATTATACTGAAGTGTGTCCAAGTTTGTTTACCTGAACAATTTTGCAGTACCTGCTGAGCAATTTATATATAATTAATTTTACATATGATTTGGTAAATCCTAGCACGTGATCTCATAAGGTGCTGTGGTACGGAAATCGATTACTGACGAGGAATTTAATAAAATTGATTGCTTCAGTGTGCTAGTTAATGACATATCAAAATAGGCAAGACAGATTCTTCTGTTGAATCCAATGAAACTGTTCCTGATCTTGCTGGGCTGCATGTGATAAAATTTTTGGTTTCTGCATTAATTGATAAGGACTACATTTTGACACAGGCAAATCAGCTGAGAGCTGAGATCATTATGACAAATAATTTTCTCATGTCTCATTGTACCTACTTGCACATGATCACATAAATATCCATGCACTATGGTATACAAACAGGGCACAGTGAAGGGGATGCCATGAGCCGAGTTGCAAGCATTATTATGATTGCATCAAAGTGACTTGGATGATCATTTGGATTTATCAGATATAAAAAAAATGGATGATATGGAGCTCTACTCAAGTCATTAAACGTTGTTAATAAAAGCAAGGGGGAAAACTATAGAACGCTGATTTAGATTTCCTCAAGTACTAAAGTTCATTTAATTTATGTGTGGTTAACAAATCACTATCAATTTTTGGTTAGAATGGAACATGTTGAAAAACAACTCTGGTTTCACAAGGGGCAATTTTAAATACATATCTAATAGTCCGTTTATTCTTCTTAATGCTTTTAAAGTTACAAATAGTTCTTTAAAATTAACATGTGCAGTCCAACCTTTTAGGCTGTAATTATAGATATAAAGTATAATTATACCAGATGGTACCTTCAAGCTAACTTTCCAACAACTAGTGAAATATTCATTATTTAGTAAGCTTGATTTGACAAGCAAGATATCTGCATGTGCAGGATACTCATCAGTTCATTCAACTGAAAAGATTCATAGCCATTTCTGTACCTGTATCAACAACCTTCCAGAGAATCTAATCTAGCGATGCATTGAAGTATGGCATTTTTGTATTTAATCACATGCCAGTGACAGCTGAAATCAGCTGAATGCAATGAACATGCCACGTGCATGTACAACTCTTATAGAGGTGATATGATTGATTGCTATTTTATTGCAGAATTAGGAAATATATTTGGATTGCTGTCTATTGCTGCTGGCTAAAGCCTGTTTTATTGGAATATGTTTGAAAATCGGTTATAGCCAGTTATCAACTATATTTGTTATAGTTTAAGTGATTGGAAGTCTCACTTCTGATCATGCCAATTAAGTTCCTTTAGTTTTTGTCTGATGGCACTTATTATCTAGTAAATTTTATACATCTTGTCTTGATTGGTCCTATTTGCTGTTAGTCTTGTGTTGCACACTATTTCATGAAGTTAAGAAATTTTAACAAAATAATATGGCTGCCCATCAGAACAGTTCAATAGTGAACTGCACCTAAGAATTCAATGTCCAGCAATTGAGAAATGATAAGTGAAATAAATGCTCTACTTTTTAGGGAACTCTGAAAAAGTACAAGACTCAAAGAAAACAGGAAGTAATGAAATTTTGTTGAGTTGACTCATGGAAATAAAAATGAAAAGCAAGAAACTGTCAAGTATCTATAAGCAAAAAACATGGAGATGCTGAGTGCCTATAAATGAAAAGCATAGAACTGCTGAAAGCCATAAAAGTATAAATAGAGCAGCCTTTGAAAGTTGCAGCAATGCATAAATAAAAACAAAAACAGATGAGAAAGAAAAAAAGGACATGATGGAAAAATAGCAAATGCCATGAAGCAAAGATATTGAAGTGCAATAAGAAAATTTAGTGCTGAAAAAGCATCCAATGTAAATTTATCCACAATAAAGGTCAGTAGCACTGAAAAGGGAAAGAATGTAATTAAATGTATGTATCACAACTCTAGTGATAGTGCATACTTGTTAGGAATTAACTCATTAACGGTTAAATTTGTGATATAGTTGTGGAATTCTGTTCTATGGCAAGTCATTGATTTGCATTCTGAGTTTATGGCGAGTCATTGCTGGATTTTGGTGACAAGCTAAGTTTAGGATTTGTGTGTTGCTGCAAAGTATGTTCACTTCCAGCAACA
>JAULBW010007942.1:0-14904 GCA_032358265.1 Vaucheria bursata | reverse complement strand
AAAGAATTCACTGCCGAAAGCGCTTCACAGAATTGAACTTTCACTCGCGCCAGATACTTCACTCCGGCCACATCATCCACCACAGAAGAGTCTGTCCCTACGAAAGCGGCATCCGTGCAATTTCCGTTGGAAAAACTAAGTGCGACAGAGCGTTTCCCCTGGCCAGAGAGTGTGTTCGAGGTCACCGCACAGGTGATTGTTCCTGCGAGTGGGTCATTGGCGTTTCCATTGGCATTTTGATCGACACCGTTCTCTCCGGTCCAGGCCATCGCATACCAAGTCCAGGAGCCTCGAGAGACATCGACGGTGACAGTCTTGTTGGTCACTACGCGAGCGAAGGAATCCCCGTTGGTATTTTTTCCCCATAGCATGAGTCCGCCAGCTGCTTCTGCATCTGTGACATTTGTGGTGAATGCAATTTTGTATTCCTTATTTTTATGCGAGCTGAGTTCAGCATTTTGAGAAATGCATCCACCCAAAAATAAAAATAATAGCAGTAGAAAAAACTTCATTGTTCCATCCGGCCAGCCTTGGCCTTTATTGTTTATCTTTTCGGTAATTTAGTGAGATTTATGAGAGTCGTGCCCTAGGGAAGAAACTAATCCCGACTTTATCAGGCGGTAGTGTGCAAGTGCCTAAAATCTGTTTTAAAAATCATTCGATAACTTTCAGGAATTCCACACCCACTTTGTAATCAGTGTAGCTTTCGCCCAGCTCAACATTGACTTTCACGTAGCGTACGACGGCGAGAATCTTTTGCTTAAAATTTTTGTCTTTAAAATCCATCACGATAAAACGATCTCCACGCTTGAATTCATCAGGATCGAGCGCCAGAAAACTCATTCCGCTCTGAGAGACGTCGATTAACTGCAGAGTCTTGAGACCTGTATATTCCTTCCAGACCTTAACCCATTTCCCCGACTCCATGTCGAATCGCTTATGAGTTCTATTATTTATTCCCATGAGTAGATACTAGGGCTAAATCAAAGAACCATGCAAAAACAGCGGTTTGAGTAGGAGTCATCCATTCATGAAGGGCCCTCGCCTGTGTCTTTCTGTTGGCATCTTAAGAAGACAACGACTATTCTGGTCTCTCATGAACCCCCGGAAGCTGGTGAGAATCCAGCACTGTCCCGCAACTGTAACCGCAAGGAAGTCAGATACGGATTCATGAATAACGGCATTCCCGGGGAGGAAACAATGTCGGCATTCTTTATTTTTTTTGTTTTTCTTTCAATCTCCTTTGCCGCTGAAACACTTGATGTCATTGAAGTCCATGCCAGTAAGCGCATCAAAGATTTCACCTTTTCCCAGACAGAAACTCTCACGAAAGAGGAACTGGAAACTCAGCCATTGCCTCTCGTTTCACAAGTGCTTGAGCGCGTGCCCGGACTTGTGAGTTCTCAAAATGGTGGCCCTGGTGGGAAAACGACGTTTTTTATTCGGGGAACTGAATCTCGACACGTTTCTTTCACTCTCGATGGATTAAAGTTGAACGATCCCTCGAACACAGACAGGCAATTCGATGCAGCTTTTCTTTCACTCACATCCGTAGACGAAATCCGTGTGCACAAAGGTCCGCAGGCCGTCCTCTTCGGCTCAGACGCCATGGGAGGTCACATAGAAATGCTCAGTCGGAAAGGCTCCGATAAGCCTGAAAAAAAACTCACTTTGAGTGGAGGCAGTTTCGGCACTGCCGGTGCTTCTTATCGCCAGGATTGGAAGAAAGGAACTGTGAGTGTCGTTCGTCAGCACTCGGACGGAATATCCCGCTACAATAAAAAAAGATTTGATGCCACGGAAAGAGACGGAAGTGAAATCACTCAGCTGACGAGTTCATCTCGCCATGAATTTGCTCCGCAGTTAAAGACGGATTTGCTGGCATCATTTATCGAAGGGAGAAATGAGCTCGATATAACGAATGATAACTCTGACGAAAGAAGCCGCAATCATCAGTATCTTTTCCAGCAAAAAACCACATACAACCTAGAAAAGTCCTCAGCACTCTCGCTCAGAAACGGACTGAATCGTAACGACCGGAGGATCAAGAATCTCACCCGCGGAAACCTCGATTACACGGGAAATCTCTATCAAAACGAACTTCTCTGGGAACTCGGAAACAAGGACGCACGCATCCTGACCGGCCTTTCTCACGAAAAAGAGACTTATGATCTCAGAAGGAAAAAGAGCTTTGATCTCAATTCACTTTTTCTGCAAGGACTTCTGGGGGGCGGGGATTTTTCTTTCCATGGCGGGCTTCGAGGTGATCATCATTCCCGTTATGGTAGCTTCATGACTGGGTCTAGCGGTATAGAGATTCGAAGTTTTACCGGAACATGGGGGGTACAATATTCCAGAGGATATAAGGCTCCCTCACTGTATCAGCTCTATGACCCGGTTCTGGGGAATAAAAATCTGAATCCGGAAAGTAACCAGTCCTATGAAGCGTTTTGGAAAAAGAAATTTTCAAAATGCGAGCTTTCAAATGTTTTCTTCCATAACCGGCTTTCAAATCTTGTGACTTACACCGGAAGTGGGTTTCGGAATCAAAACCACTTTATTTCGGAAGGAATTGAGCCTTCTGTTAAATGGACAGAAAACAACTTTGAAGTGAAAGGAAGTTTTACCCATCAACAGTTCCGGGAAGAGGAAAAGCCAGTCCTTCGTCGACCGCATAACATGGCCCAACTTTCTGGGACAATATTCCCAACTGAGAACTCCGAACTCATGGCCAAAGGGCGCTGGTTTGCCTCTCGGAAAGATTTTGATTTCGATGGGGAGATCGCCAAGCTGAATTCGTTTGAGACCTTTGACCTGGGAGGCAACTACCGCTTAGGTAAACAGACATTTTCTCTTCAGCTAGTGAATATCCTGGGGCGCGACTATGAGGAGATATTCGGATTCAGTGTGATGCCAAGGTCGCTCTTCGGAAGTTATAGTCTGACTTACTAGTGGACTTTCCTGTCAGAATCTTCGAAGCAGCATCCACCGTCGTGCTCTTCGATTTCCTGCTCCAAGCTTTCTTCATACTTTTTGCGATCTTCGTTCGATAGGCCCAGACTTTGGGTAAGAGTTTCACTCAAAGTGGGGTGAAGAACTTCTATGGTAAGTCCCATTTCTTCCAGCCCGGCCGCGAATTGATAGGCCTTGTCTGACTCATCAATGGCACACTCAAAGAGAACCTGACGGGTATCAGTATCGACCACGCGGATTTTCGGGATTTCTTTTTCCATAGGCTGATGGTAGTTATCCATGGACTGGGTTGTCAAAGGATCACATGGGCCTCATTCTCTGGATCGATCAAAACACGTTTGCGTCAAGTCTTCTGGAAAAGGTTTTCAAGAAAAAAGGCCTTGAATTTTATACAATTTCGCACGCCCGTGATTTTGTTTATCTTGTCGACGATCTAAAACCGGCCTTTCTGGTAATTGATGCTGAAACGATCAAAGCTGACCTGGAGTCATTCAGAAACCAGTATGAAGCATCTGAGGGCCTGCGCAAGACTCCCACCGTGGTGATTGGAAACTGGTCTGGACTTGAGTTTATTGCCCAAAAGAGGGGAGAAGTAGGAAGGACTTTTGATCCTTTTGAGATTCCCGCTTTGTTAGAACGGCTGTCTGCTTTATAATTTTCGCATGGACAGCAATAAAGACAAATACATCATCATCGGCGGCCTACTCCTGGCCTTCATCATATTCGCCGTTACGCTTTATTTCCGCAGTGGTGCTTTCTAGCATTTTTGGTCCCATCAAATGAAGCGGATCTCTCTCAGATTGAGAAATAAAAAAGCTCGATAATCTTTTATCCAGCACAGAAAGCAGTAGGTCCACCAGCTCGTGATAGTGAGTGTGAATCCATTGCGCGTAGAAATGGTTAGGAACTTCCAAAAGAATCACATTGTGGGAAATCACTGTGGGTTTCACATTCTTAAACCACTGGTGATGAACTTCGGGACCCAAAATGTCGCTAAGCTGCTCAGAAACAATCGACCAAATGTAGGAAGCACGCACGACGGGATGAGCGAGGTTGGCATTTTTTTCTCTGAGAGTCGCTTTTTTTTCAGTCCAGCGGGCCTTCAGATTATTTTTTCTTTTAATGATTCGTGCTTTTTTCATGAGGCCCATCAGCCTAATGAATTTGCCACGTAAATTCAACTTGAATCAGCAAAAGATCATCCCAAAGGAATTTGATTTTCCCATTCTTTTGCTTCCTGAGGGGCGAGAACAAAAGACTGAAGTCCTAGTTGCTGGAAGATAAAATCTGGAATGCGTATGCGATAAAAAATTCCCTGCTCATGCGACGTGAGGTTCATGATGTTGGCATTCCCGCGCACTCTGGCGTGTGCATCCCCAGCCTCGTAGGGAATAAACAAGTCGTAGTGATCCTGTTTAGAGAGAAAGATATCGATGATATGACTCCGCAGTCCTTTCATGTCGTCTTCATCGTAAGATGAAACCAAAAAGGAATTCGGATAATTTCTCATAATGATCCGGGCGCGGACGGGATCACTGAGAAGATCTTTCTTGTTGAATACGATGATCTGTTGTTTCTCATCGATCTTAAGCTCTTTTAAAACGTCTTGAGTCACCCGGAGGTGTTTCGCGTAATTGGGATCAGAGATGTCACAGACAATCACGAGGAGGTCCGCTTCCAGAGCTGATTCCAGAGTTGTGCGGAAACCCTGAACCAAAGTGTTAGGGAGGTTGGAAATAAATCCCACAGTATCAATCATGATCATCGGAGGCTTAGAATCGGGATTCAATGTGCGGAACGTGGAATCAAGTGTCGCAAAAAGTTTATTTTCTTCCAGAACGTTCACCTTACACAAGCGGTTCATGACAGAAGATTTTCCGGCATTGGTGTAACCGACAAGGGCCGCAGTCACGGCCTGATTCTGCCGTTTCTTTCCTTGCTGTTCTCTGGTTCTTTGCACGTCCTCGAGTTGCTTTTTATAAAACTCAATCCTTTCACGCACCATACGTCTGTCGAGCTCGAGCTGCTGCTCACCTTCTCCACCAATCGCGGCACCAGCGGCACGTTGCTTGGAAAAGTGACCCCACATACTGGTGAGGCGAGGAAGAAGATACTTGAGGCGAGAGATCTCGATCTGGATTTTCGCTTCTTTAGTGCGGGCGTGATGAGCAAAGATCTCGAGAATGACTGTGTTCCTGTCAACGACTTCGAGTTTCGTAATCTCTTTAATGTTTCGCGCTTGAGAAGCGGTTAGTTCAAAGTCAAAAACCAAGAGTGCGGATCCTTCGTCTCGGGCGGCTTCGGCAATCTCCGCGAGCTTTCCTTCACCCAGCATGGTCGCGGGATCAATCTGCTTTCTGTTCTGGACGTATTCTTCTCCGGCATTGATTCCGAGAGTTCTCAGAAGTTCGCGTAATTCCCTGAGCGAGTTATTCGTTTCAATAATAGTTGAGTGACTCTCGAATTTATCGCAGACAATGGAAACGAGCGAAGCCTTTTGGCCAAGCGGTAATTTAAACTCGTCCTGGTTCATGCAAGCTCCATCTGAAGATTATCGAGAAGTCTGGTTGATCTCAGTTGAAAGACTGCCAGGAGAGTAGCTGTCGTCGAGGAAGTCATATCATCGGAAAGATTATTTCCGTCGCGAAGTTCGAGATAGTTCCAGCGCGGATCTTTCAGGGTCTCTGAGATGAATTTTTTTGCTTCAGGAAGATTCTTTTTCTG
Organism: Vaucheria bursata; assembly: GCA_032358265.1. Classification (NCBI taxonomy): domain Eukaryota; class Xanthophyceae; order Vaucheriales; family Vaucheriaceae; genus Vaucheria; species Vaucheria bursata. Next base: position 9,207 of record JAULBW010007942.1, on the reverse strand, counting down.
ACCGTTCAAAATTGTTTTCACCTTATTAAGAGTCCGGGAAAGGATGAGGGCTTCCTCTCTTTCCGTTGTGTTCAGATACTGGTTGCGGCTGGAAAGTGCCAGACCATCATGATCCCGAATAATCGGCATACCGTTGACGATGATCGGGAGCTGAAGTCCTTCGACCATATTCCGAATAACAAGGTACTGCTGATAATCTTTGAGACCAAAGTAGGCTTCCCGCGGTCTCACGATCTCAAAGAGGCGATAGACCACAGTGGCGACCCCTTCAAAATGCCCGGGACGAAATTTTCCCTCGAGGATTCCCGAGAGTTCCGGCACATCTACTTTCTGATTGTATCCCGGAGGAAAAACTTCTTCAGGACTGGCCGGTGCATAAACCACAATCTTTGCAGTCGGAAATTCTTCGTTCATCTGGCGGATGAGTTTAAGATCATCCTCCAAAGTGCGGGGATAGTGATTGAAATCTTCAGTCGGGCCGAATTGCTTTGGATTCACAAAAATGGAGAAATAAACGACGGCATCGTGATGCAGAGCTTTGCGCAAAAGTGAGATGTGTCCCTGATGCAGATTTCCCATCGTCGGGACAAAACCAACACTGGACTGTTCTCGGCTGCGTTCGGAAATCAATGCTTCTGTCGTGTGATGGACTATGACCATGAAGTGTCACCTTCAAACCATTGTCTCAGTTTTTCTCCCACTTCCGTTTTTGTCAGAGGGACAGGACCTTGAACGTCTTTCCCAGTAACGAAGAAATATTCTCCACCGGATGTCTTGAAGCCCGTGACTTCATCTCCGAAGAGACCGTTACTGACTTTGTTGCCAACCATAAGATCCACCGGCTTGCGATTCATCTTTTCCATGAAAACTTCTTTCGTCGTTTCCGTTTCAGCGGCAAAGCTCACGACCTTCTGATTGGGCTTTCTGATACTAAGGATCTCTTTCATGATGTCAGCGGCCTGACGGAAAGGAAGGGAATTTCCCATGCTTTCTTTTTTTATTTTCGCTGTCGCTGGTTCAAACTCAATATCTGCGATCGCCCCCGTAGAGACATAAAGTGCTGCTTCCGGAAAGCGCTTCAGGGCTTCTTTCTTCATCACTTCCGTCGTCGGTGCCTTCACCAGCGTGAAGTGCGGATGGCCAACGAGATTTTCCACGGAACTATCGCACTGGTGTCCGGCGAGGACTGTCACTTCATAACCCGCCTTGAGAAAAGCGCGTCCGACGGCGATTCCCATTTTTCCGGATGAAGGATTCGTGATGTAGCGAACAGGATCGAGAGGCGAGACAGTGGCTCCCGCCGTGACGATAACTTTCCCGCGGGATTTTAGTCCTGGAGTTAATGTATCAATAAAATCAGCAACGGCATTCACGTCAGGAAATTTTCCTTTCCCGATATCTCCACAAGCGAGTAATCCTTCTGCCGGATTGATGACAGCAATATGATCGCGCATTGACAGAGAAACGACATGCTCCATGGTGCGCGGGTGATTCCACATTTCCGTATTCATCGCCGGGAAAAGAAGCATAGGCGTCTTTCCCGAAGCGAGTACCACACTCATCAGAAGATCATCGGGAAGGCCCAGAGAAATTTTCCCGAGTGTATTGGCAGAAAGAGGAGCGATGACAATTTTGTCGGCCCATTTGGCGAGCTGAATGTGTAAGACGTTTTCTGTTCTCTCAAGATTGGCGGGAATAAAATCATCCTGGGGACCGAAGACATTTTCTACTCCGAGGTAGCGGAATGTTTCCGGTTTCACGAACTCAAGTGCCCCACGACTAAGAACCACGATGACCTCGTCGCCGTTTTTCACAAGAAGCCGTGCGAGATCGTAACCCTTGTAGGCAGCAATCGATCCGGTGATACCAAGAATGATTTTCATAGTGGTTCTATCTGTGTCGTCATCCAATAAAGAAGGGCAGAGTGTATCAAATCGGGATGAGTCTCTACAACCGGAGGAGCTTTCAAATCAGCGAGGTATTGTTCCCAAAGCTGGGAGCCTCCACCAGTTATCAGTATCTTCTGGATTTGATGCTTCTCAGTAAGTTCACGGGCCAGAGCAGCGAAGGCTGAATAACTTCCTGACATGGCCCCGGGAGTGTTGCGGGGAAGTCCTTGCTCTAGATTTGAACTGAGTCCGAAAGCTTTGAGATTTTCCCCATGCTCAAAACTTTTAAAATAAACTTCCGGAGATGGAAGAATATAGCCGCCTTCAAAACCTGAAGGTGTTACGACATCCATGGTGACAAAAGTTCCGGCATCGATAATCAAGGAGTTCGTTTTAAAATTTTTATAGGTGTAGAAGGCCGTGATGAGACGATCTTCACCAATGGTGTCGGCATAATTCACGGTCATTCCGTGAAACTTTTTCCCTCGCCAGTATTCTCTCACGCGCGTGATGAGATAGCCCTCTTCCACGAAGATTTTTAACTCTTCTTCGCGAGGCCTCACGTCGGAGATTGCGATCTGAGCATTGTGGGCAGAGAAACCGAGTTGCGATAAATATATCCGGAGTTCAGAGAGCGCCACTTTCTTGATCAGAGTTGCTTTCTTGCCTTCGATCGAGAAAATTCCCGCTGTCGCATTCGTATTTCCAAAATCGAGGGTGATAAGCCCGGTCATGCTATTTCCCCTGATCCTTCAGGTATTTTGCAATGAAGTCTTTTTTAAGCTGATAAAAGTCGGCGATAGGTGGGCAGAATTTCGGAGGAGTTTTTGGACCCATTTTGAGAAGATCATTCACGACCAGCACCTGACCGTCAGTTTTTCTTCCGGACCCGATTCCGATCGTCGGAACAGAAATCTCTTCCGAGATCTTCGTCGCCAGATTTTCTTCCACCATCTCCAGAACCATCGAGAAGACACCGGCCTTTTCAAGGGCTTTGGCTTCCTTCATTAATCTTTCCTGAGAAGCATCTGTTTTTCCGTGAGTGTAGTACCCACCTTGCTGATGAACGGATTGCGGAGTGAGTCCGATGTGTCCCATGACTGGTATTCCCGTTTGAGTCAGACGTTCGATAAGCTCGAGCTGGTAAGGGAAGGCTCCTTCAAGTTTGATGGCTTCGGCTTTGGTTTCTTTAAAAAGTTTCGTCGCTGAATGAATGCCCTGAGAAATCGTCGAATAAGTTCCGAAGGGAAGATCGAGAATAAGAAATTTCTCCGGAGCTCCTCGTCTGACGGCCTTTCCGAAGATGATCATTTCTTCCAGAGTGACTTCTACCGTTGTCTCATAGCCTAGGATCACATTGCCGACGCTGTCCCCGACAAGAATCATGTCGAGAGCTGATTCATTCATCAACGTTGCCGTCTGAAAATCGTAACAGGTGAGGACCTGGAGATTTCCCTTCTTCGCTTTTCTGATGTCGCGGACATTTAATTTTTTCATTGATTGATCCTGAGGAAGGTCTTGTTTAGTTCATCACTCAGCCACCGCTCACGGATTCTTTTCCTGAGCGCAGGGACGTCAGCTGATTTTACTTCGCTATCAAACTTCCCGGACTTGATATCTTCAAACAGGGAATGCATTTGTTTTTTGAATGCGGGTGTCATGAGAACCTCATATCCTTTTTCTGCACCGATCAGGGCATTGGGGCTGATGAGATCAAAGAATCCCTCGGGACCTTTATCGACCATGGCGTTGATGATGAGTTTCAATTCATGCCAGCACTCGAAATAGGCGAGCTCGGGTTCTGTTCCCTCTTTCACGAGATGATTAAACATCTCCGAAGCGGCGTAAGGGATGAGTGAACAGAGTAATCCCTGCTCAGAATAGAGATCAGCGTTCGTTTCACGCAGGAAAGTGGTCTTGTAGGGACCCATGGTGATGCCGATGGAGCGGGCGAGATCTCTCACCCAACTTTCGATTTCAGCGGAATCTCCGACATGCTCGAGGGAAAAGACTGCTCCGAGTTTTCCTTTGGCGAGATACTGCTTCCTTAGCTCAGTTCCGATCGACTTTGGCGCAAAAAGGACATGGCGAAGATCGGCATACTTTTTCTCGAGAAGATGACGGGAAAGGGCAAAGCCGTGGGCATAGAGAATGATTGTATTATGGGAAAAATTCTTTACGTGAGTTTCGAGGAATGACGCCTGAGCGTCGTCCGGAATAAGCAGGGCTAGGGCCTCACTTTCATAAAACTCGGGAGAACCAATCAGAATGAAGGGGATTTTTTCGCGTTTGATTTCGGAAAGATTCGGGCTTTCAGGGCGGAGGGCCACCCTGAAGGGGAAGCCTGAATCTCTGAGGTTCAGTGCCCAGGATCTTGCCTGGTTTCCAAAGCCAATGATGGTTAATTGCATCATAAATACTACTAGTTTGAAACTCCCCATCAAAGCTATCATCAGGGGGCCATGAATGAAAGTGTTAACCGGGCCTTCATGTACGGGGAATCTGTCTTCACAACCATGAGGTTAGTGGATGGCCGAATTCGTGAATGGGAAGGCCATTATGATCGCCTGAAAAAGAGCGTGGAGTTTGTCTACGGACCTTTCACTGAGGGTGAGTCCTGGGACAGTTTTTTACGAGATCGGCTCGAAACTCGACTTGAAACTGAAGACGGCGACAAAATCGTGCGTCTCACTCTTTACCGGGAGCATGAGCGAGGACTTCACGTCCATGGTCTGTTTTCTATCCTCGACCTTCGCCTTCACATCGCGCACTTCCCTTATGATGCCCAAAGATTTGAAGGAAAGAGATTTCATCTCAGGACAGTTCCGGTCAATGGCCGGCCTTCGTGGTGGCCATCTTACCTCAAGGTGGGAAATTATCTCGAAACGATACTTTCCCAGAAAAAGTTTTTAGGACCCGATGACGACGATGTTCTCTTTTTGTCTCAGGCAAACACCATCCTCGAATCTTCGGTTGCCAATATATTCATCTGCCGTCAGGGTAAGCTTTTCACGGCTCCCTCCGGTCCTAATGTCCTGGCCGGAGTCATGAGAAAGCGGGTCCTGGAAACTGCTCATGAAGCTTTCGATTCAGTTTCAGAATCCGGCATTCCACTCAACGAAGTTTTTCAAGCGGATGGCATCTTTGGAACAAATTCCATCAGGGGGCTTTTCTTAATCACGCGGATAGATGATCATGAAATCATTCCTTCCGCAGAATTTGTGGAAAAATTTGAAAACTTAAAACAGGCCTTAAAGTGATGAAGTACCGGGAAGTGAGTTGTCCCACTTGCAAGAAAAAATTTAATTATTTTGATTCAGAGTTTCGACCTTTTTGCTGTGAGAAGTGTCGGATGGTAGATCTGGGCCATTGGCTTTCAGAATCTTACTCCGTCCCCGCCGAAAAACTGACTCCGGATGAAATTTCGACCATCGAGCAATTACATGAAGAAAAAAGCAATAACCAAGAAAACAGCGAAGAGAGTGACAACGAAGAAGGCGACTCCTACTAGCACTCTCGATCTCGAAGTTGTTCTCCAGAACATGCTGGAATGGGCCTTTGACTGCGGCGAAATCCTCAACGCCCATCTCGTCATGTCTTATGACCAGCCCTTGAAGATTCTCGATAAGGGGAAGCAGGGTCTTTGTACGGAAGCCGATTTACTGTCTGAATCGTATGTCATGGAGAAGATCCGCGGGCTCTATCCTGATCATCTCATCCTGTCGGAGGAAGATTCTTTCAAGCGTCAGCTGAAAACGGGAATTCCGAAGGACGAGTATCTGTGGTTGATCGATCCTCTTGATGGCACAAATAATTTTTATAACCGCGTTCCGTTCTTTTGCGTAAGCCTTGCTTTTAACAAAGGAAAGGAAACTCTTGCCGGTGTTGTCTACAATCCAGTCAATTGTGAGCTCTTCTACGCCATCAAAGATCAGGGTGCCTGGCTCATCCGTTTGATCGGAGAAAGTGAGGTCAAGGTGAAGCTCGAGGCTCCAAAAGGGAAGAAAGGATTCAAGGAAGCACTTTTGTCAGCTAATTTAACGAGTAAGCGTGTAGAGAAAGATTTACTCAAAACTTTTCCCGAAGTTCGTGCCATGAGAAGGCTCGGATCCGCTGCACTTGAGATGAGTTACGTCGCTGCGGGCATGCTTGATGCTTATTGGGAATACAAGCTTCAGCCATGGGATATGGCGGCCGCTGGTCTCATTTGTCGAGAAGCTGGAGTAAAGATCTCGGACATTGAGGGGGGAGAGTTTCACCCTTTCGGATCTTCCGTCCTAACAGCTGATCCCGCTCTCTATGATGAGCTTCACGGGATCTTGAACAAGAGATAATCACTTTCTTACTTTGACATAAATTCCCATGGCTTAGATAATGGACTAAGAGCAGCTATTTTCAGCTAATCCATGGAGGGGTTGTGTTGGATCCTGTCAGTAATTACGTCGCCAATTTTTCTGAGCCGATCCTGACCATAACGTCGGGACTCCTCGTCATCATAGTTACTTTAATTATGTGGTTGTGGTTTTCGAATCGCAAAAAGTATCACAATTTAAAACATGCTATTCCCGCCCACGTTGTAAAAAATTATCTTGATTCCATCATCCAGAATTCCACTGCCCTTAAATCCTCACTTTTCAGAGGCGGCGGATTAGAAATCAGTGGTGTTCCTTCAGTCATGCCACTCCAGGGCCTCGGCGGAGGGGAGAGCATTGCTGTTTCAGGTGCGCCTTCAACTGCACTTCTTGAAGAACTTAATCAGAAAAAAGCTCTCATCGCTTCGCTTGAATCGCAGCTCGGATCTCTCCAGAGTGCCAATCGTGATCTTGAATCGAAATATGCCGCTTCACAGGCAGCACTTGCAGTGGCCGAAGCCAGAATCAAAGAACTCGAAGCCCTACTTGCGAAGCTTAAGAGTGGTTCCGTAGGTGGAGATGAGGCTCTTAAGACTGAACTTAAAATGGTCACAAAAGAGCGTGATGAAATCCGCGATCGACTGAAAGAATTTGAAATTATTTCGGATGATTTGGCAAATCTCAAACGTCTTCAGCAGGAAAATGAACAGCTCAAGCGCTCACTTGCTGCTCAGGGGGGAATGGCCCCTAAACCCGTGTTCAAAGAAGAGCCGATGCAGGCTCCACCGGTCAGTGCTGATGTGGCCGAACTTCTCGAAGATATTGGTGGAAATGAAACGGATACTTCCGCTGACAACAAGGCACTCGAGGATTTCCTTAGTGAGCCATCTGGAGATCCTGAAACAGAGCCAATGGTTGCCGCCGCTCCGGACATCTCTCTGGATGCTCCAGGAACTCAAAGTAATGAAGATACTCTTGGTGCTCAAGATACTCTGGATACTAAACCGAAATCAGATAAAACTCCTGAGGATCTTCTTTCAGAGTTTGAAAAAATGTTGGGGTAAAAATGAAATTGTTCTTCGGGTCCCTGCTTGTCCTGTCGACTTTTGCCCACGCTGCTCCTTACAAACCTTCCGCAGAGGCCATCCGCCTGCTTCAGAACCCCAAGGGTGGAAACACAGTTAAACTTGTAAAAGAAGATGTCATCTCGCTTGAGCGTCTGGAGACAATGTTCACGATGGATGCCAGATCTCCTGGCATGTCGGCGATGCTGAAGAGAAACTCACTTCGTCATGGACATAAGGCCGTTCCTCTTCTCATTAAAGTCATGAAAGAAAATAAGTACCCTGAGCAGAACCGCTGGCAGGCCACCATGCTCCTCGGTCAGATCATGGGAAAAAAATCAGCTCCGTTTATTGCGAAGTTTGCTGATCATCCCCACTGGATGATGAGAGTGGCATCGCTGAAGGCTCTTCTTGCGTTAAAACAGGATACCTATCACCAAGTTTATTCGAAGGCTCTTCGGGATCCTTCACTCATCGTTCGTGTGCAGGCGCTTGATAATATTTCACGCATGCAGATCAAGCCACTTGCTCCTCATGTGTGGAACATGCTTTACGACAAATCAAATTACAGCGGCGACGCCGGAGCTAGAAAACGCACTTCCATCGTGAAGTCCGTGATCCGTACTCTTGGTGATGTTCGCTTTGAAAAAGCGCAGCGGTCATTGGCGAAACTCATTCAGAATCCTAAGTATCAGGATCTGATGGATGACCTGGATTACTCGCTGGAGAAAATTACGGGTGAGATTTCCCCTGATAAGGTAGACCAGAGAAGAAAATTCTGGTCGAAAGTTGCTCAGTCATCAGAAACGAAGAAAATCTAATCTATGTTGTAGGGGGAGTCGCAGGAGTTGCGGCTGGGGAATCAGTATTCTGAAGCTGTTCCTTCTCCCGCTGTCTGTCGATTTCTTTCAGCTTATTATCAGTGGCGATCAATCTCTCGATCCGGTAAAGGAGAGTCTTCTCCATGATCCCGTCAGTCGTCACTTCTTTCCAGCCCTGAAGAAAATCCTGCTCAACCAACTGACGCTTGTAGACTGTTACTTTCGCTACTTCGCGGCCGCCGCGGAATCCTTTCACCACGTTCAGGACAAGTTTGAACTTCGCGGCCTTGACTGTGTCGGATGATCCGAAAGCATCGGCGAAATTCACCTCAAGAGTGTTATCCATCCAGCGGGTTTTGATGAAGCCAGCTTCTTGATTCTGTTGGGCGATGTCGTATTTGCGCATGACCTGAATAACGGCCTGCCATGTCTGGTTGTAATCGGCCTTGAAAACTTTCGTCGGAATTTCCAGTTCTTCAGTAATCTGGCGGAATTTCTCATAATTCGCACAGCTCACGGCTAGGATGGACATGGCAATTATAAGGATAAATTTCATAACTTTTATGTTATCAATGATTCAGATAAAAACAACCTCCGGATATGTATGGACCACAAAAGTGTTTTGACCCAAGTTCTCAAAACTGAAGCTGATGCCTTACTCAAAGCTGCCGATCGGTTGACAGAAACGGAAGCAAGCGGTCTGGTTCATATCTTCGAGCTTCTCGCCTCAACAGGTGGCTCGCTCATTATTTCAGGGGTAGGGAAATCGGGTCACATTGCGACAAAAATCGCCGCGACTTTTTCCTCTCTGGGTTTGCCATCTTTTTTTCTTCATCCCACAGAAGCTATGCACGGGGACCTGGGACGAGTGACCAATAGGGATGCCATTGTTCTCATCAGTAAATCGGGAACGACGGAAGAGCTCATCAATCTTCTTCCATTTTTGTCTTTACCCAAAGAAAGAATCGTCGCCATCGTAGGAAAAGTTCCTTCTCCTCTGGCGATGAAAGCTGGTGTTGTCCTGGATGCCTCTGTCGAAAAAGAGGCATGTGTGAATGATCTTGCCCCAACGACCATTTTC
>JAULBW010007931.1:0-14927 GCA_032358265.1 Vaucheria bursata | reverse complement strand
AGTAAGACCCAACTGTTTGACCAACATTTTATCCACTAAACTGTAGTCAGCTCCTGAATCCACAAAGGCTAGAATATTGGTATGTGAACTGTTGGTTGTCAATAGTTGAACTGGAACACAAAATCGAACAGGAATATTTTTCTCTGATGTAATACTAATAGTGTTCTTTGGGGTATTGGTAATTGGACAAAGATTTTCAACAATAGAACTAGAAGTTGGAACAGAAAAATTTGGACTAGATTCCAAAATAGGGATATCAGGATGAAGATTTGCAGTCTTATTCTTGAATGTGGAACCAATTAGACTCTTTGACTTAAATTTAGCCAAACTAAAGCTTCTTATTCCTTGTGGTTGAACTGGACATAAATTAATCTTGTGAGAACTTGAGCCACAATATAAACAAAGCTGATCTTGAAATCTTTGTTGTCATTCCTTGGGAGATAAAGGTCCTTGAGGTTGAGTTGAGCCAATGACCATTGCATCCAGATCATCATGGGAAGAGCTAACAGCTTCTGATTTAATAACAACAGGACGGAGGTAATAACTCAATTTCTTTTTGTTTGTGTTCAAACAATCTGTTATTGATACGAACTGCAAGAGAATAGTATTCTTCAATAGTTGTTGGACGATCTAGTTTGCAAATCTCATCTTTAACTTCATCTGACAGGGATTGGTAAAATAGAGGAAAAAGCGAATCATCTGTCCACTGGACTTCCATGGCTAAACGTTGAAAATCAGAAACTAGTGCAGAGGCTGATCGCCGACCCTGATGCAACAACAAAAGTTCCCGTTCTGCTAGGTGTTTACGATCTGTATCGCCAAATGCTAGTACAAAGTTTGCTTCAAAATTCAAATAATCGTCTAACATGTGATGATTTCCTTCAATAAATGGAGCTACCCAATCAAAAGCAATATCACGGAGGAAAGAAATAGCGTATGTAACCTTGATCGAATCCGTAGTAAAACGCTCTGGTTGAGCGCAAAAGACATTTTTTAGCTGCAAAAGAAAGGCTCTAGATCTTTTCCGATTTCCAACAAAAGACTCCGGACTTGCAACTTTGGGCTCCTTCCGCGATGGAAGTTGTGACTGTGCCATTAAAAATTCGATACGTTGTCCTTGGCTATAGATTGTCTGCTGTAGTGCTGTAAACTGTTTGATAATCTCATCTGCATCCATAATTTGTGTTGGAAAACTGTTAGGCACGCCAACCAAAGACAAGAAATAAGATTAAACAAGAAAACACGTACTTTATTATCTGTGTTTCCGACACTGAATGTCAGAAACAAAATGCAATATAAACTAACAGCTAATGCTGGACATATGCAATCGACATTAGCCAGACTACAATATAATATACACATACGCTAGAATCTATACAACTCCTCAGGAATTGTCAACATAAAGGAAGTATATATCGGTTAAGTATGCACGACTATAGCTGGTCAGGTCCTAACAGAGCCCCTATATTCTTTGTTAAGAAAAAGAGCAGAGAATTACAACTAGTGATAGACTACTGTGGGTTAAATGCAGTTACAATCAAGAATAGGTACCTGCTACCTTTAATACTCAAAATGTTATATACATTCTTGCATGCCCATATATTTTCCCAAATTGATTTACAAGCTGCGTATAATCTGGTACAAATAAAAGAGGGGGATGAGTGGAAAACCGCTTATTGTTGTCGTTTTGGGCATTTTGAATACTGAATAATGTCATGTAGACTAACCAATGCCCCTGCTGTGTTTCAAAACTTAATGAATAAATTTCTGCACAAGTTTTTGGGTGCATTTTGCATAGTATATCTGGATGATATATTAATATATTCCGAGAATTTAGAACAACATCAGGGTCATGTTTGAAGTATTCTGAAACGATTATACAACCATAAGTTACATGCCAAGTTTGAGAAATACATATTTTCTGCTACAAAGATTGAATTCTTAGGTTATGTTATATCTGACACTGGTATTGAAATGGACCCAAAGCGAATATCAAGTATAGACACCTGGCCCACCCCAATGAATGTGAAGATACTACAATTGTTTTTGGGATTCAAGAATTTTTATCAAATGTTTATTTCAAAATATTTGAATATCATTGTTCCAATGCTACTACTATTAAAAAAAGAATCAACCTTCCATACGGACAGAAGAATGTCAAAGGGCTTTTAAGGATTTGAAACAAATGTTCAAGACTGCCAATTTACTACATCCTCCCCATAGTTCTTGTCCATTTACTGTCAAACCAGATGCATCTGATTTTGCAATTGGTGAAATACTCTCTTAAGAACATAATGGAGTTTTGTGTCCCATTGCATATTATTCAAGAAAACTTTTGCCACCGAAAATATACTATGAAGTGCATGACAAGGAGCTATTAACGATTGTGGCATGCTTTTATCAGTGGAGACCATTCCTGCTAAGTAAGTCGGAACCTATACAAGTGTTTACGGATCATCGTAACCTTTTGCACTTTTCGATATCAAAAAAACTGAATCAGTGTCATGTACAATGGTTATTATTCTTGACTGATTTTAACTTTTAGAGTATTTTTTGGCCAGGCGTACAAGGCAAAAAGCTAGATGCGTTTAGCTGGCGTATTGACTATCAGCTCAAACCTGAAAATATTCATGTAAAGAACCAAGAACAAGTACTATTACCCAAGGATAAATTTCTATTAGGAGCAACCTATACCCCAGATAAACCTACACTATTAGATTGGATGAAGATAGCTTAAGCCGGAGATGGATCAATACTACGGAATTTTGAAGATAAGAATTTTCGGGTAGTAGACAACTGTTTAATGTCCCAGGACCAACTTGTTATACCTGAATCATTGAAATTGGACATATTAACAGCATGTCATGACTCCCTTTTTGCGGGTCATGCTGGAGCTAAAAAGGCTTTTGAATTAATATTGCGTTCTTATTAGGGGCCCACTTATTGCTGTGATTGTGCTGCGTATGTAGATTCCTGCAAGATGTGTGCCCGTGTAAAGCCAGAACACAAGAAACCAGCTGGATTATCAATGCCATTACCAAATCTGCCTTGTCTATGGTACTCTCTTTCAATGGACCTGATTACAGATTTACCGTTGGTGGGGGGAGTAGACTCCATTGTGGTTGTTGTAGACCGCTTCACCAAAATGAGTCATTTCATTGCATGTACAAAAATAATCAAATCATTCAAACTGGCAGATCTATTTATGGAGCATATTGTTCAAATCCATGGTTTTCCCTGCAATATTGTATTGGATCGGTGATCTATTTTTATTTCAAAATTCTGGTCAAGTTTACTAAAAAATTATGGCGTGGGACAATTGTTATCTTCAGCTTATTATCTGCAAACCAATGGACAAACAGAACGTGTGAATCAAGAATTAGAACAATACTTATGGATCTATTTGGATCAACAACAGCAGAATTGGCTAAAAAATTTATCCATGACAGAACTATATTACAACTCACGTTTCCATTCCAGTATTCACATGTCACCTTTCTGTGCCAACTATGGTTATGATCCTGTTCTAGACGGATCAACAGAATTACTTCCAGAGTCACCAGTTACAGTTCAAGATTGCATCAAATTAGTTTGTGATACTGTAGGAATCATTAAAGAAGAATTACAAATTGCAAGCAAGTCATCCAAGTACTTTGCAGATCAAAAACAGTGTCTTGAAGAATATCAGGTTGGCAACTTTGTATATCTCAGTAGGAAAAATATCAAGACTACAAGACCTTGTGCAAAACTTGATTGGAAACGTTTAGGACCATACCAAATCATTCAAAAAATTAATCCAGTTGCATATAAGTTACAACTTGCACCTAGTATGTCCAAGTTACATATTGTTTTCCACATATTCCTTTTATTTCATCATAAAGTGTCAAAATTTCCTAATTGAAAATGTTATGTGCCTCTACCAGTGCATATCAATGATAATGGTGATTTTTATGAAGTAGAAGATATTTTGGATATGAAGAAGACTTGTGGAAAACATCACTTTCTAATATCTTAGAGTGGATACCCTGATTCTGACAATTCCTGGGAACCTGAAGAAAATTTGATTAATTGTCAAGATTTAGTAGATGATTTTAAGAGTCAATTTCAGGAGCAGATGGAGTCCACAGCAAGGGGGATGCATGTCAGGATCTAATATATTTTGCCATGTCATATGTGTATGTATTTATTTGTATACAATTCTTTCAGGGAGTTGTGGTTATACAATCTAATTCGACTTATATGCATGTGGAATAAGTTGTAGAATGTTGACAAGATTCACTTTTATCAATACAGACAATAAGATAATGATATAGTAGCATACGCATAGTATTCCATGCTTTGTATTTCCTGGTTTCTGTATTATACGTACATACAATTCATTGGTCTTGACAATTTTTGTTGACAATTTTTAAAGATTTGTACTAGAGATTCGAGTGTATATATAAATATATATTATTTTGTAGTTTAGTAAATGCCAATTGCATATGTCTGGTATTAGCCGTTTGTTGAAATTACATTTTATTTCTAATGCTCAGTGTCAAAATTGCCTATAATGAAGTACACATTTCCTTGCTCAATTTCTTCTTGCTTGATTACCTAGTCTTATTCCCTTTTCTTTGCTCTGCATTGGATAAACCTTTGCCCAGTATCTAACCATTGATCCTATTTCTTGTCTTTGTTTGGCGTGTGCCTGACATAAGGTTATAATGAACTAGACGCAATTTCTCTGTTCTGTGCTTTTAATTTGCATGATTTAAATTCATGTACCCATAACAAAGATATTTCAAAACATACAAGAAAATTTACATCCCAAATTGCTCAAACAAGTGAATTACAGTCATCCCAGAAAGCATACTAAAATGTCTGTACATAAACCTATGCATGTTTGATTCTAAAAATTTAAATGTCCTAGTATGTACACTAATATTAGAAACACAATAGTCAAACATAAGAAGAAATGGACAAGAGTTGATGGAGATACATTGCATTAAATTTTTTGCGTTGATAGAAGTGAAGGCATTCTATCAGCACAACAAAAATACATGTAAGCTGATTATTCAAAATTTATGACTCTCCTTGAACTTCTACTAATGCGACTCTCCTTGAACTTCTACTGATGTGATTCTTCTTGAATCTGAAATTATACAAATCTTCTTGAATTGTGTAGTTGCACAAATCTTCCCAAATTGTACTGCAGCTACAAACAGAATTAGTACTTTAGGAAATTAATTCCTAACAATCAGTGGATTCAGGTTGTAATCAATCTCCCTTTTAATATGAATTTTCAACATTGATGAACTTAAATTTGGATGCTCAGTCAATTCAAAGTATTATTTTTGAAGTCATTGATTGAACTCTATTGTCTCTGGGTGCTACCAAGTATTGCACTGTGAATAAACTAAATATTGAATACTTCAAATTTGAATATAGATCACATATTGTCAATTTAATTCATTCAAAAATAATACTTGGAATCGATTGGTTGAAGCAATGCAATCCTATAATTAATTAAAAAATCAATCTTTAAGCATTAATTCTAATAAATATCAGCCAATATTAGGAATTTCTAAGGGTTCGATCCCCCAACTTCCTGAAGAAAAAAAAGTCCCTGCCACCACTGTACTGAGAAATCTTAGTTTCTATTTAAAAGTTTTCTTATGAAAATAAAAAATAAATCTGCAAGTCCTAGTTTAGCTTTTAAAGATAATCCTATCAAAATTGATGATATATCTATATGTGAGTCAGGTGAAATTTTTGAATTTTATAAACAATTACCATTAGAGTATCATGATTTGAGTTTAGTATTTTCAAGAAAAACAAGCCCATATATTACCCAGTCACAGAAAGTTAGATATGAAAATTGATATTATACCTGATAAAACAATACCCTGGGGTCCAATATACCCTCTTTCTTATTTTTAATTATTGAGATTGAAAGCCTATTTTGATGTTCAACTTAAAAAGGGTTTTATCTGCCTTCTTTTCCTGCTGGAATCCCTATTTTTTTGTTGAAAATACAGTAAAAATAGGTACACTTTACTCCTGATTTACGAAATATTATACCACTTTTCCAATGCATGTATAGTTTCAAAGCTTTACTTACATGATGCTTACAACTTAGTAAAAGTTAAAAATGGGAATAAATGGAAAACAGTTTTTCATTGTTGACCTAGTCATTTTATTTGTAGAGTAATGCATTTTGGCTTGACCAATGCTCCTGCTGTATTTTAAAATCTGATGAACAAAATATTACATGATTTTCTCAATATATTTTGTATACTATATCTTGATGATTTACTGATCTATTTTAAAAACCTAATTGAGCATATAGATCATGTTTGACAGGTGCAAATTCATTTAATACAGAACTTTTTATCTGCAAACTTTTGAAAAATGTTTATTTCAAGTTACTCAAGTATTGTTGTTCCAATATTATCACTGTGGAAGAAAAATTAGCTGTTTAAATGGTCAGATAAATGTCAAAGATCTTTTGAAGAACTGAAGTAAGTGTTTAACTCCCAAAGAAAACTACATTACCCTTATAGTCCCTATCCATTTATTGTCAAATCAGTTGCATCTGATTTTGCTATTAGAGGTATTCTCTTGCAAAATCATGATGGGGTGCTATGCCTTATTGTTTACTATTTGAGGAAACTTTCACCATCAAAGATTAGTTATGATGTACATAATATGGAGTTATGAGTGATTGTAGCATGTTTTTTTCAGTGAAGACCTTTTCTGCCTGGCAACTCAGGACCAATTTAAGCATACTTGGATCATTGGAACTTACTTCATATTTTAATGCTTAAAAACTGAATTGGCATCAGGTACAATGGTTGTTACTTTTAGCAGATTTCAGTTTTCAGATCATTTTTCAGCTGAGTATACAAGGTAAAAACTGGACACATTAAGCTGCAATATTGATTTTGTGATTAAACCCAATAATATTCACATTAAAAACCAAAAACAGGATTTACTCCAAAGGATAAGTTCTTGTTGGGAGTGACCTATACAACGGATAGACCTACATTACTGAATTGCATTAAGCTTGTCCAAGCTGAAGATGGATCCTTATTACAGAACTACAAAGATAAAAATTTTTGGGTGGTAGATGAGTACTTAGTGTTTTGAAACTAAATCATCATACCTAAATCTTTGAAGATGGACATATTAACAGCATGTCAGGATTTTCTTTTTGCAGGCCATCCTGGTGTAGAAAATCTTCTGAGTTGATATTGCAATCTTATTGGTGGCCATCTTATTGGTAAGATTGTACTTCTCATGTCAATGCTTATGAAATATGTGCTGGTGCAAGGCCAGAATGTAAGGAATCAGCTGGATTACTAACACTGTTACCCATTCCGCCCCATCCATGGTATTCTGTTTTGATGGACCTGATCAGAGATTTGCCGTTGATGGGGGGGGGTTGACTTGACCCTGGTTGCTGTAGACCGTTTTACAAAGATGAATCAATTTATTGCATGTATAAATACAATTAATTTGTTTAATTTGGCAGATTTATTTATGGGCCAAATTGTTTGACTTCACGGTTTTCCTCGGGATATAGTATCAGATCAGGTATATATTTTTATGTCAAGGTTTTGGTCAAGTTTTTTAAAGAACCATGGTGTAGGACAGCCATCATCTTCAGCATGCCAGCTGCAAACCAATGGGCAAGCAGAACATGTCAATTAAGAACTAGAGCAGTATCTACAGATTTATTTGAATCAGCAACAGCAGAATTGGATCAAGAACTTACCCATGGCTGAACTGTATTAAAATTCACATTTTCACTCAAGTACACATATGTCACCACTTTGTGGGTTACAAACCTGTATTAGAGAGATCCACGGAGTTGTCAACTGAATCCCCAGTCACAGTTCAAGATTATTATAAATCAGTCCAAGAAAATGTAGGAATCATGGGAAAACAGTTAAAAACTACAAGTAAGTCCGCTGAACATTTTGCAGACCAAAAAAGGTATTTTGAAGAATTTCAGGTTGGTGGTTTTGTCTGAGCAAGCCAAATACTCAAATTACCAGGCCATGCTTGAAGTAAGATTGGAAATGTTTGGTACCATAAAGAATTATACAGAAGATCAACCCAGTTGCTTACAAGTTACAATTACCAACTACTGTGTCCTATGTGCATGATGTGTTCCATATTTTAACATTATCATGTCACAAGAAATCAGAGCTACCTGATCAAAGCTGTTATTTGCTACCATCAATACACATCAATGATACTGGAAAACTCTACAAAGTTGCAGATATTTTGGATGTTAAGAAAATTTGTGGAAAGTTTCATTTTTTACTATTTTGAAAAGGTTATCCAGACTTAGACAGTTCATGGAAATCAGAAATGAGTTTAGTGAATTGCCATAAACTTGTTGAAGATTTCAAACGTCAATTTTAAGAGCATATGAAATCCACGGCAAGGGGGGCACATGTCAGGATTTAATCTGTTTTGCCATGTAATCTGTTACAGAGTTGTAATTCTATTGTCTTAATTTGTCTTGTATGTGCATTCTCGTAAGCAGCATTGTGTTGGTAAGATTCATTCTTGGCAGCACATGAACAGGAACTAACGTATTATTGGTTGTATGTGTTTCTTTGGGTTTCTTGCTGTTCTTACTATTGGTTACACACGTAGTCTCTAATTTAGCAATTCCTAATACCAATGCACAATTTCAATCAATCAATTAAATGGGAGCCAAACACCTATGAATACCTTTGACCCATAAAAACTGATGAAAAACAATGATAAACATTGAAACTGAATATTGCAGCTATAAAAAAAATTAGTTCTCAACAGCAATTATGATGAAAATCAACTTCAAGCAAAAATAAATATCAATTGTAATATAGATTGAAGTACAAAATCATGCTCCAATTTGAAGAATACGTTCAGTTTGATAGTGTAATAATAAATATTTTGGTCAGATTCCATGTTAATCATATATATATATATATAACTATTGTCTCCTAAAAGTAAGTTTATGTACATATGTTCTGTTTTTTTAACAATATTTTCTTTTGCAAGTTTATGCTGAAAAATTAAAACTCCTACAAAAACTTTTTTATTTGATTAAATTGCAAGAAGAACACATAAAAATACATGTAAAATATAACCTGAATATCTTTATTTTTGCTGGCAATAATCTATGATTGCATATATGCATTGAAAGAGAATTTGGCAAAGTTAATTCCAATTTCAAACACTTCTCACATGATAATTGTAGCAATAAGTAAATTGTTTTAGTCAAGAAAAATATTATTTTCAACATGGAACTCATGTACAAAAGCAATAATCTCAAAGTAAATCAAACAGTTTCAATTGGCAGTAAAAATGTATATATATGGATACATTTAATTATTCTCAAAATGTAACCTTCATATCACATTATAATTTTTATCAGGCAATAGTGCATGAAGTTGACAAAAATGAAAATATTAAACGTTTTTTTTCCAACAAAGAAAACACCAGATCATCTAACTATTTGCTAACTTTTCAAAAATATTCCTAGCAACTAGGTTTGCACGTAAATGGAGTCACCTACACACTGACCACAACTGTCCTCACCGTTGGAGACTTCAGTTCAGCAGTGAAATATGGGCAAATTTTGGTCCAACTGTCATATGCCTGAATATATTCCTCTGGGTGATTGTTTTGAAGTGCATGAGGATTTTCAATAAAACAGATAACAGTAGCGTTGGTGAGATAGCCAACAGTTTGAACAATGGTAGAGGAGATGAAAAAACTCATAATATACCCAATCCGCCCAACCAGAATTTTCAAATATTCCCTATCATCTTGACCAAAAAATGCTTCTTCGTACTTGTCTAAATTGACGGGAAAGAATATTATTACGAATTGAAAAATGCAAAGATAAAACATTTGGTGTATTCAAATACAGACCTTCAAGAATGTGAAAAACCGGTTCAATCAAAAATATGCAGCATAAATAAACAACATTGCCGATGAGAAAGGAGGAAAGTGATAAGAAACGAGACAATACAGCAGCATCTCTCTGAGAAACAATAAACAAAAAATAAAATTACAGATTGAGCTTATGCTAGAAAAGTATTTTCAAGGCAGCACAAGTATATCAGATGATTCATTAGTTTAAAGCTTTTCAAGATATTAAAGTTAATCATTTTTTTCTTCTTGACTCCATAATATCAGTAACCCATTCATGGCATGTTTCAAATTTAATGTAGAATGTTTCCCACTTTTTATAAGTATACAATTTATTATAGGAAAAGAAGAGTAATATTATTATATAATTAACCACTTTAGTGGCTGAAAATGTCATAACTTGCAATTTGAATCTTACCAAGCCGCACTCCTTCAGCATTTTCAGAACCTTAGAGCCAGCTGCCATGAAGCCAATATTGTACACTCCAATACAACATGTAGAAAAACAGTTGAAACAAGCCAGAATATGCTGAACAGGCTCAACTAACCAAGCCAGAGACTTGTGTATTTTTCTGTGCAAAAATGATTAAATTCTGAATTTTTAAACTCTTTTCACATTATTGCAGTATTAAGCACTATAAGTGCCTCTAATTATAGCGATTGACAGTTAAGAGATTTAAATTAAAACTTAAATATTATTTTCATGAGATAAAGCTATCATTTTCTAGTGACTGCATCAAAACCTTTGCCAATATAAAGTAACAACTAAGATTATACAAAACTTCTTCTTGAATAAAAAAAGCATAGAATTTAATTTAACCATATTTTATTGGTCCACATGATCTTTACATTTTTGTGCATATATAATATCTGTTAAATTACTTTTTTAGAATTTTTATGTAAAGAATTGGAGGCTGATACAGTACAAGTTCAAAATTTACATAACAAAGTCTATGTACTGTTGTCCTTTTGTTGTAATATAGTTAACTATTTTTACTAACTTTCCCTTTTTAGAAAGCAAGAGCTAAAAAAACAGTTGGCTGTAAGAGACTTAAAGCATAGCTTTTGTTCAATCTCATCTTATATATATACATGTAACTTTGTTACTTACATTGTAGCAAAAACTAATGCCTTTTCACAGATACCATTTAAAAAAGAACTGAAAGCAATTGAACTCAAGTTTTTTGTGCAAGCCAATTTAAAAACTGGAACAAAATTCTCATAAGAACTAGAACCAGATGGCTTACTGTGCCACCAGCGCCCCAAAACACCTGCTGATGTCATATTTACGATCCCTAAAAGAATCTGCACATTAAAAGGTTTACTCTCATATATAACTGAAAAAAATCAATTCAACACATTTGAAGTCCAAATTGACATATAAATGAATAGTTTAAACCAAATTCTCTAAATTTGATATTTTTACTGGAAAGGATATTTCTGCACTGCAGCAAAACGGAAGAGTCATAAAATTACATGATAATGAAGTGACATATTTATGAAAATAGTACACAAAAATAGTTTAAACTTCACTTTTGCCACTTTACAAATCAAACCTGCTGTCAATAAAACTACAAACGATTAAAATAATAATTTGCGCTTGCTACAGAAATCAGCTATATGAAGTTTTTTTTCACTGAATGTCAAGTTACATAAATTTGTACCCAGCCAACATAAACTATCCACCAAATGATGCACTTAAACTGACTACAGTAAATGAGCTGTTGATAAATGGATTGAGCAAATAGATTTAACTAGCTCATCATTTAAATATATCATTAGATTCATTGAATATTTCAAGATTAATTTATCTAAACCTGCCTGGTCCACAAAAAGCTGAGTAGCATTGCCAGCCAATACCAGTGTGACTTATTGCTTATACTGTCAATCAAAGCAACAGTAGTCTGAGTTTGAGACTTGTCAAATGTTTCAGCTCCCATCACCGCGAACGTGTAAAGGATAAACCACATTATCTATCAAGGTTGAAAAATTGAAGAAATATTAACCAACTTGGAATCTTATACAAAACATATATATATATAAAATTGGAAATAAAAGTTAAAATACTATGCACATATGTATACCTGGAGTGAGGTGGTCAATGATGATATTTATAATTTCATTTTTATTCCGTTAATTACATAGCATGAATACAGTTGTACAAGACATTTTCCATCTTCATTTATATCGAATTATATGTAACTGTTTAAAATAAAAAAAAGCAATCTAAATTTCATAGCAAAAGTATCCCAGGATTGTGTAATCTAAGGTTATCTATTTGGTACCTGAAAGATAGTCACAATACAGGGGATGAAGATTAGAGACTGGTTGTCGTAAAATGCTGCACTTACAACTTTCAAATTTTCCGTTGCAAATCTATCAAAAAAATTCTGATTATGATTAGACATTATGAAAGCGCAAATAGTATAACTCTTGAATTCAACAGGGTACTTGGCAACTTACAAGTTAAAATGAGTAGTAAATATGACATCAAATATCTTGTCAAACCGAACCAAGAAATTTTGAATTATATCTTTTATTTATGAACCAAGCATTATACATCGCTTCACGGTACATACTATTTTTTAAACAAATCACAGATATTCATTTGAACTATAGTAATGCTTTATATGACCAGCTTGTGTCAAAATTTATTATTTAGAAACCCTTTCAAAGAAAAAAATGATTTTTCACATTGCTAGATCTCAATCAGAAAAATCATCTAAGAAATATTGTTAATTTTTCTCTTCAGAACTGAATGTATATATGTTATTGAAAATATTTTAGATACATCGTTTTTTAGCTTATTAATTCAAAACTTAGCTACTGCTCATCAAACTTCATAGTGCAATGAATTTCAAAGATAGAAAAAGAGAAGAGAATAAGAGAGGATTTGCAGCAAAATGTACAGCAGGATTCTCGACAATTTATATTATTTGGACAAAAAAGAAAACTCTTCCACAATAAAATCCCATAATCATGGATAGTCAATTTCTCCTTCTTAGAGAAATCAATAACTGTTTTCATTATAAATAAGTATACATTAGAAAAATATTGAGCTAGAATAGCGGCTCACCAATAAAAATGCATAATATATAAATACTATGTTTAAAATAAATATTTTAACTTATTTGCCCTCTTCCGGATACGTAGATGTGTACAGTTTTGCAGGTTCCAAGCAACTCTCATATTCCAAATCATCATATATTTATATGAATGATTTAGCAATCAAAAGCAAACGTACATGATAAATCTTCTTTTCTGGATGAAGGCAATGAAGGCATTGAGAGCAACCGCAACAACAGATATTAAAAAAGATGCTCCTAAAACATATTTACCAGTGGTATAAAAAGTGTACGTAAACCAAGCTTCTACTGCCATGGCGTAAAAAAATAATGATATAATCGCAAAGTACGCAAATCGAATCAGCACAGTTGTCTACAGAAAAGTATAAAACAATGGGTAGAAGTGGCAGTTTAAACTATGTCAAGTTCAGGTTGCATAAATACATTCTAAGTAAACAATTTTGTTATGAATTGATGATAATAGAGGATCAACAGAGAGAAAGAAGTCAAATGATGTTGAAAATTGCAACTATGTTTTTACAACATATTGTATTATTTTGTTTCCTTACATTTAAAATTGACTGGTACACTTTATTGCACTGTACTAGTCTGATTCAGTACATCAAATACAAAAAAGACATGATTATTTCATTTTTGAAAAGACAAACAAATTCAACTGGTATTTATTGTATGTCATCATATATACACTTTTATAAGAAAAAGTCAAATTCAATATGTAACAAACAAGCCTATTTGTATTCTTAAGATGAAATTGTCTATAACAGTTCATGATGCAGACAAAAAGCTTGCTCAAAAGGTTTTTTAGTAAGAGTACGTGTATTCAAAAATTTTTACAAACAAGTGGACATTGTGGCAAAATATTGGCAATGATTAAATTTCAATAATTCACATTTTATTAAAATGCATGTTAATATAAACTCATACAAGATGACAAATAAATTGATTATCTTCAACACTATTTTGATTCATTGAAAATTAAATTTTATGAATTGGTAAGTTTTTCGGTTTCCCATTTTAAATGAAAAAAATTAGTTTTTAGCAATTGGGATTTTAGTGGAAGGTAGTACTAGTTGTAAGAATAAAATGCAACATCTTAAAAAGAATTAGATTTCTCAACTGAATACATCAAAAGGTACGATTTCAAATTTTATCAAGGTTATAGAATAATAGCTATTACAAATTTTTAGGAAGTATTTATTTCAAGAATAATAATGATATTACTAATGTTACAAATTACTACTCAGTAAGTGCAAGTAGTTTAAAATTTACCCATAAAATTGAGAGTAAAATTGCAACGAGAGCTATGGCTAGTAAAATTTCTGTGTAAATTGCCGCTAGAGATACAGCACTATTCAATTTTGATGCATTGAGTATGCCCTCATGAGCCAACACTGCTAAGTAAATATGTTGAACCAAAAATATGAGATATATCCAGCTATTGCTCCATGCACCCTGAATGCATGTTTAGAGATGCAAAAAATAAAAGCAAGTTGAAGAACATTAAAAAAGCATTCAAAGAAGTATTTTTGCATGGCAGAAAGTTTTAATGGTAACTCGCTATTTTTGCATATTTTTGGTATTTCTTTTCGACAAATTTGGTACAAAGAGTATTTTTCTTCATGAAAAAATTTCTAGAATCATGCCCACAATCTCATTTTCTTTTGTATATATGACAATTTAAACCTAAGAGGTATTGACTTCGTAACTTTTCTAGGATGATAATGAAAGGTTGAAGAGAGATAACATTAGATATCTTGCATATAGACATGATGGTGATTATAATAAATAGATATGTAAACCTTGCTAATGTATATATGCACATCTAATGTATTCGTCCTTTCTCGTTTAACAAACATTTTTTAGTTCTTGGAATAATCTTGATTCTATAATAAATTTTACTAACAAACTAACAAGTATGATTAT
>JAULBW010007920.1:0-14946 GCA_032358265.1 Vaucheria bursata | reverse complement strand
CTATAAGTTCTGCAATAAAATCCAGCAAGTACTCATACTGCGTGACATTAACCTGTGCTTTTGAGTGAGATGTGTCTCAGACTTGGTCAAGCTGATACTTGGAAGCTGAGTTGTACTCTAGTTCAAATCTAGCCTCAGTTAATGTGGTTCAGATTAGAACATCACCTTCCCTCTAAGACTGTCTATAGGACTGTCTACAGGACTGTCTATAGGACTGTCTACAGGACTGTCTTTTTTTAACACTTAAAAGCAACTTTGTCCAGTTTTGGTGAGTCATCATTCCCTCAGAAGGCTTTCCTGTAGAAAAAAAGCAAATGCTGGTATTTTAATAAGTGATTTAATTCTGTTTGCTTTACTGCATAAAATGATGTGCAGTCAATTTTTGTGTGTTTGAAAATGCCGCATTGATGGACATTCTAGTTTGCCAATCCAACAATATCAACAAATTTGCTATGTTGCAAGCTCTGCAGTATTGAAAGATTGAATCCTAAAATATTTTATTGCATTTTCTCTCTTTTTAGACTTGTTTATCATTATGGTAATTAAGTAATATTGTAAATGTGTTAAGTTCTTTCTAGAAAGTACCTTGCTTCTCAAGCATACACTTAGTTTGCCAAATGTACCTTCACAATATTGCATTGAATTTGTTAAACATATGAATGCTCAACCAAATGTATATGCTCATATTTATCTTGCAGCATTGAGTTTATGGAGATGTATAGTGCCTTTAGTTGGCCAAAATATTTTGTAATGTTTCTAGCCACTGAAATTCAAAGCCTTTAATGAGGTCACATATGATGCTTTAGTAAAACTGCAATTAATTGTGATAAATTATTTTAAAACAGCATCAACAATTTAAGAGTTAAATGTTTCTTAATAATAAAACTTTCAAAACTGGATCATTCAAAGTGCTAGTCAAACTAGCAACTATCTGATAATTGTTGGTTCATAAGTGTTTATGAAGATTTTCATTTATATTATTGTATAAGTACCACATGCAACACAAATGTGCATTTTATGGTCATGAAAGGGTCATAAATGCATTAGTCACAAGATTTTTGTACATGAAACGTGTTGCAGAATATTTTTTTACCTACCTTTGCTATGTACAGATATAAAACTATGAAAAGGTTGCTGTACCTTCTGCAAAAAAGAAAAGCTTGGCAGTAAACAACAGTTCTTCTAACAAAATATGTTAGGACTGCAATATGCAACATATACACAAAAAATCTATGACAGAATGTGTACATTATTACATCCTATATTGTGTTGATAGAAGTGTGATAACTTCATCAACATAACAAAATATCACTTGCTGAAACTTGTTCTTATAGTTTAAACGGGAACTTGTTCTCATAGTCTAAAGTGAAACTTCAACATAGTATTAGGAGAAATGTACCGCAGCTACAGAATAGAATTAACTCTCTTAGAGGTTAATTCCTAACAATACATCATATTCAAAAATAAGGAAATTCTGCATAGTTCATAGCCAAGTCTCCTTTTTTGCTATGTACACCAACTACAGCAGATAAAGGAAGAGCTCATTTTTTTAGTTATATTTTAACTGTGCAATACTTCTTTCAAGAAAAGGTGAAACTCAAAATTTTTGTAATTTTTATAGCTTTTTTAAATAAAGGTTTGAATCTGTTGGTTGATATGTAGACAATACACTTGTATAGGATTTACTTGCTGCATACAATCTGAAAACTGAATAGCATTATCTCATTGAGATGCTTATACCCAAAAAATTGTTTTGAAATTCCATTTTCATTCTTCTTGCATCTACAAAATCTTTCTTGATCTTTTATTACCGGACACTTTTCAAGGTAATTTTGGGCATCAAATTTATGTTTAAACAAATTGCAGTATGCATTGCTTTATAGCGGTGTCAACAGATTGGGTAGTTGATGTCAAAAATCATACTGTAAGAATGAGTTGAAAATGTTGTTGTATTATTCTGTAATTTGAGTCCTCTTAATATCTTGCATGAGGCAAATTTTCTGATTACTGCAAATGCAGTTTAAAAAATATAATTTTTTCTAGTAATTCTATATTTTATTACCAATTCTAATTTTTTCTTATATTGATTATTAACTAGTTCATGATTATGACACTCTCTGTGCAAGTATGAACTTTTTGTGGTACCTCCATGTCTCCATAAGGCCCCACTCGCAACTCTCTACTTGCATCCACACTTTAAAGATAGTTCAATGTTTTACAATCCAACACACATATTTTAATGTACCAGCACAATAACATCAAAATATAAAACATGGTACACTTTTTCTGCTAATACGAAAGTCAAACCATCCATTTTTGCTAGTGCACTTAATATAGCTAGAACTCTTCCAATGGATGAATATTCTTGGGTAATTTTAAAGACTTCTAATTTAGAACCAAACACTAAGTTTCAGAGAGTGCTATGATTTTTATAAAAAGTTCAAACACATCTAGCTTCTCAGTGAAAAAAAATAACTTCTAAGCCTTATTGCATTTGGCATAGTAAAAATTGAATTATAATAAAAAAGAGTCATTTAGTAATCTAACCAAGGTTTAAATTTATAGAAGAGATAGAGATGCAAGTGAAAACTTTTAATCCATGAAAAACTGCTTTACAGTCCCTATTAATGGTGATACATATTTTATCTTTATAGTTTTAAAAAGTTTTGAGATAAAATAATTTTAGAATGTTATTCTCTAAAAATTCATTAAAAATTATTATTAATTAGGTACAAATTGTTTTAACTATCAAAAATGTGTTTCATACTTTACTGCACTTTAAGTTACTTCAAGCAGGGAGCTTGTACAATTTAGGTCTAGGAGACTTGAAGCTTTCTATGAACTGGACATATATAGAAATAACAATTTTTTTAATTTAATTGAACTAAAAAACTGACCTGTGGAAATATTCATGTATAGATATTAAGATAAGTATTTTTACAAGAATAATTCGAAATAAAAAGTTTCATTGTAGCAATCAGCATTCATTTTATGACCAGTAAGTACTTTGTTTATTGTGCAGCTGGTGTGTAATGCAAATTTCATCATGAGATTTGTGAGATTTATTTTCATGTATTTTCACTCAATGTTTGTAAAAATAATAACTTGAAATTACATAACGTTTTTACAAACTAAAAAATTGAAATACTTGTTCAAACTTAAAAATCAAGGCAAAACTAACCCAAATAATTGAGGTTAATAATCTGAGTATATTTGAGAGATAAATTCATGCCATCGCTATAACAATGCTTAAAGATATGTAGTTTGACCTCCTCAAATGCTTCAAGTTCAAATTTGTACTCCCCTCAGTATCTTGCCATATAATATTTTTCTGTAGCACTCATCAATGTTACACTTTTTTTTAAAACTTGCAATGGATAACTCCAATTTTGTAGTTGAAAATACTTTTAATTATGTACACAGTTTTTTTATTGGGCCATCATTTTGCTTTTGATTATCATGGCCAAATGCTATTGCTATAAATATGATTGGTGAAATACGTTTTTTGATTAAGTCTGATTAACAAGTAAATCTATCCAAACTTTATAGAGCATAAACCTAGTATCCTTTTGTTTGATTAACTAAAAAACTATTTTAACTAGTTTGATAGCATCATTTAACAAACTGTTAACTTATCGGCACATCATCAACTTAATGGCACCCACTCATGCACTGATAAAAAATTTCCAGTTATGTACAGTAAAACTTGCTATGTCAAATCTCACTTTAACTTAAATATGCATCTGCTGAACAATTTTAGAATGTATGCTGCTGAACTTCTCATGATGAACCTTTATAACATGAACACATTCACTTGTAAGGTAAAGAGAAATTTAAAAAAAACCTCAATTCAATTACATTTTAGAATACCAGTAGGTGAATAGTTTCTTGTCCAAAGTGTTGTGCATTAGAATGTGCTTTTTAGACTATACATAGAAGTAATTTGAATGCAGTTCCGTTTTAGTCTTTCAATGGGTTCACTTTTTTAAAGCAAGTGTACATGCCTCAGGCATTTTGCTGTACAGAAATGAAGGAAGTTGATCATAATAATAAAAAACTTGAAGTGCTAAAAGTTCTTGAACCTTGATAAACTTTTTGCCCAATCTGAGAAGAGTGTGATATTGTTATGAATGCAAAGACAACGAGTAAGAATCAAAAGTACATTACATTAACTGTGTTGATAGAAGTGAGGACATTCTATCAACACAACAAAATACAAAAGAACATGACTCTCCTGAGTTTGTGACTCTCCTTGAACTTCAATTCGTGACTCTCCTTGAACTTCAATTCATGACTCTCCTTGAACTTGAGTTGTATGACTCTTCATGAACGAATCTAGTTGAATTGTGTATTGCAGCTACAGAAGAGAATTAACTCTGTAAGAGGTTAATTCCTAACAGATATCAGCACTGAATCAGTTTCTAACGTTTAGAAATCTAATCCCTTCCACTATGATATTTTAAGAAGCAAGGAGGGGATTATACAATCATCATAATCCAGACAGGCTACTACTTCTGATTATTTTGTTTAAAAATATCATTGATCAATCAAGTGCTTTGTAGCTTTTACAGATACATATATATAAAATATTTTTGAACTGATTGCCACCTCGTATTCGTTAAGTTTTGGAAAAAAATTTATAATTGATTGAACCCTAATTTGGTTGCTAACCTGGACACCTGCTTTAGCTGAACAATTTGTCACTTGCTATCGAGTGTTCGACTTAGCAGGTTTCACTGCATTTATTGAATTGTGTAACATTTCCTGTATGAAGACAATGTCAATGAATAAAACGCGCATATTGTAGTAGCGCGACACTTGAAAAATTGGAAGAAGTTGAAAGATAAAGCCAGCATTGATGAGATTTTTCAGGACTACATTTTCCATTCTGATTTCGTGTTTATTTGCAGTAAGTAAGTTAATTTTATTATGAAACGACGTATAATATGTGCATGCATTCATCATGTCATATATTCCTTAATCAGCTTGAACAAGCAATTCAATTTGCATATTAGAAGGTAGCGTACAATTTTGAAATTGGACTAAGAAAGATCCACCATCCTCGCGCTAAACGTTTTGAAAAATGCATGTGTTTGAACGATGCAGATCTTGATTCTGTTAGAGCCAAGGAAAATAGCAAGCTAATTGCCTATTTAAGTGATGCCAACATAAAAATGCAGGTTATTTATTTGATTGTTTAAATTTCGATCCATGCTTGTTATATATCTGCTCATTTTGTTCCGACATTCATGATATTTCGCGAATTTTTATGATAAACTATTTAAATTTTCATGATATTTTGTGGATTTCCTTAGCTGACTACTTGATGTTTTATTTTCCAAAAATTAAATGTTCATATTTCATTTTCAGAAATAATTGTAGGCATTATCTAGATTTTAATATATTATGACAAATTTCTTGAAATTTTTTTGACTATAAACTATTCAGTTTCATTGAAATAATCAGAATATATCTGGTTAATTTAAGCTTATTTTATTTGCTATGTGGGATTTGACTATGCCATTTTACTTTGTCCAAAGTCGTATCAAGTTTTTATTTCAGTTATTTTTCAATTATCACAACAAATGCTGATAACTTTTTTTAAAATATGATAGCTAATTTTGGTTTGTAATATTTCATGTACATTGATCATCTATATAAATTCAAGAATAATGACATTTTCAATTTTTTTCTGAAAGACTGAAAAATCTAGGAAAGTCAAGCAAATAACGGAGGAGGAAAAGATTGAAGAAATGAATATTGCAGCATACAGCCTACATATTACAAGGCGTCTAAACCAGATTGCAGTGGCAGAAGAAAAACTATCAAAAAATATTTGAAAGACAGCGAAAAAATAGTCTTGCTACTGCAGCAAAATAATTTTAATGAGGAAATGCTTTTCTAAAGCCCTCAACTTTGTGAGATACAGCAATGTTTATTGAATTTGTTGAAATTGAATGATGCTAGAAACCTAACACTTGTTTCACGAGCGCTGAAAAAAGTGGTGGCTCATTAATTTTTAATTTAATTGTGCTCTTAAGTAGTGATTGGAATAACATGGAATACCTATTAAATAATTTTGTAATAGTTATCAAGAACCTGATAGTTTTCAAATATACTAAACGTAAATTTTAATTGTAAATTTTATCCTGACAATCAACTTTTATATCGATCCTAAAAAAGAAGGCAACACTTGCATAGAAGTTTTAGAAAGAAGAGCTGTTGTTACTTGACTAACATTTCATTTTGCTATTTCTTTTTTAATTGAGATTAATATGTGATGATTTCTTTTGTTACTTCCACTGTTCCTATTTGAGGTCGTGATCTGTGATCAATTTATGCTCAATTCTTAAATCAAATTTTATGTCTACAGCTCTACATTCCAAATCTGTAGTAAATTTTCAATATTTTTTGTGTTATTGTAATCGCAAGCTTTTGGAACCTTACTTGTCCAACAGAATATTTCAATTCAGCTTCCACATTCTTTATAAAATGATTTACACAATTAAACCAATTCAAAGGGTTTTTTAGATGTATTTTAGTATTTGCAACTACAAAATTTTGAGTCTGCTTTCTCTATTTTCCTATTCATTCTTCATCTTTTATCTATCTCTGTGGCAACGTGCTCTTAAGCATATTACTGCTTGGTCATCTTTCTTTGTTATAATGCGCTTGTTTTTTTCTTCTTTTTCTGTCTTATCTTCTTGTTTCCTTGGTGATGTAATTCTAGTAACGTGTTGCTTTCTCCTTCTTCTCTCTTTTTTCTTCATATCAAGGTGCTAACTGAGTTTTTTCTTTTATCAAGGCAACAAATATTATTTTAGAAAAAATAATTATTAAGCATTTACCTTTTTCTCAATATATGAACCTTTCAGTGTACTGATTATTAAAAAAAGTCATTTTTACTAGATAGCTCGCAATTTTCTTTTAAATAGTGAAAAGGCATATGAGTGCAAAGTGCAACTGCTAAACTCGTATAAAAAATTATTTGATATAGAAACAGAATTCATTTTTAGCTGTAGGAATTTTGCCAAGTTGTTTTCAATTTTTTAAGTTTGCAATGTTATTCTGCGGCAAAATTTAAATTTACATTGAACTTAAGCTAGGCCAAGGTTACTTTGACATTGTGTTTTTTACATGTAACAAGGACTCTTCTCAACATCAGAATTCAGCAATAGACACATGAAAAGTTTACTTTTTTGTATTTTTTTCTGACTTTTTTTGTATATTTTCATGTATTTTTGATTCATTTTTATTTCAGTGCTTGAGTAATGGTAAAACTGCACAACAAAATATGGATTGATATTGTAACATTTTTATGAGAACTTTAGTACAAAAATTTAGCATCTGAGAAATGCTTCAAGGTACGGTAAGCATGTTAAAAGACTCTTCAAAACAATGTGATAGAAGATATTTATGGGTAATTTACATTTGCAGATACTGCGATACTCCTAGTCAGCGGAAGAACTAAAGATATTGCCATACAATGCAATTGAGCTATGTTAGATATGTAATTTTGATTATGACATCATTCAAAAAATAATATTAATTAAAATGTCAAAGAAAATCAGCAAGTAAAGTTCTGTTTATAAAGTGGGGTTTCGCGCAAAAAATTTTTCACTTTGATACTATTGTCAGGATACTTACCGGTCCTGCTATCTCAATACATTATTGTGGCATTACTGCTCAAATATGTTTGCATATGTTTACCTATGTTCCAATTATATTTTGCCTACACTTTTCCTACTTTTCACCTCTTTTTACCACATTGCACCTATTATCTGTTAGGATTGCTGCATTGAATAAAGACTAAAACTGGTTAAATATAAATATAAGAGTGACAAGTCATTGCTGAACTTCAAAAATAATTTATGATGAGTCATTGTTGAGCTTGAACTATAAAATATATTGATTAAAATTATTTATGATCATGCAAGTAGCCTTAGTGGTTTTATATTCTAGTCTTATTAATAAACTACATACTTATAGCTCCTGGTCTGCTAAATTCTGACCTGTTCTGTATTTGCTTGTCTTGTCAACAATTAGACTGAAATTGAATCTGTTGAGTTTTTTGGTGAGACTAACACACAACTGAATCACAGGAAACAAAGTAAGTGGGCAAGTATATGTACTAATATAAAGTACAGCACCAACTAGTTCTCAGTAGAGTCTTGGGCTTTCAAAAGAGTCAGATTCATAGCCTTCTCTGGCATGAAGGATTCCATTTTTAGTACAAGATGCACTTTAAGAAGAGAAATTTTCCATGCTAAATTGTGGTTAAAATGCACTAATATATTAGTTTTGAGAGAGATATAACCTTCCACTATGTTTACTAACTGATATTCCAGGAAATGTCTTTAAATAACCAAAATTAGAGAATATTTATTCCCAAAAATTTGCTGCTGCTGTACATTAGTTGTAACTTGTAAATTACTACCTGTAACTAACATATCATTAATATAAAGAGTTATAAACATAGAGCTGAAGCCATTGAAAATGCATGGATTAACATCACACAGTTTGAATTAATGAGATTTTAGCACATCACATAGTGTGTGATACCAAGCACATGGCAACTATTTTTATCCATAAAAGACTTTAATAGTTTTAGCTTTATTTGGGTTGAGATAATCAGCAGAGTATCTAGGTAGAATTTTCATATATATATAGGTTCTACTTCAGAAAAATTCTATTGTAGAAAGACTATAGCTATATCAACTTAAAGGATGTGCCATAGGGAAAATGATGCTAATCCAATTAAAATGCCAGTCATACTAATTGTAGCAACTGGGGGAAAAATTTTCAATATGACCAGCATCTACTTTTTAAAGATGATCTTCCACCAACCATCAAGCTTTTTGATAATCTTCCAACTGAAATTCCATTTAACTTTGAAGACACATTAGCTGCTTAATTCATGCTTTTCTCTAAAAAAATCAACATTTCCATTTACTTTACTTTTTAGAGAACTGTTGATTTCTGCCTATATGTTAGGATTTGATATATTTATTCAACACGCAAATCAAAAAGCACAGAACAAAAAAAACTAAAAGTAATTCAAGCAAACACAGTATATTTGTCACCATATAGGAGTACACTCCCTATTTATAATCCTACATACAAAAAAGATCTTTCCTACAATATCCACATCTTTAGCATCTACAACGTCTTTTGTTATTCCATAAAGTATTTTCTTGGTGTTTCCCAAACCAACATCTCCGACAAACACCTGACGGAGTAACCCCATAATTAAATATCTGGCTAATCCGTGCTCAAAATTTATTAATTGTAAACATCTCTCACTCTTTTCTGTTTCTGTTTTTCATCACATTTACCCTGCTACTGTACAGAGTATTGTTGTTAGTTTCAGAGAAGCTTCCTTCCTGCTTGATACATTATATTTATATAATTCTTTTAGTTTGTTATATTTATCTTATTTGTTTTGCACATTGTATATTCTTATATTTTACAATATTAATTTCTATTTCTTGTGTTGCCAACAGCAAATCTTGTCAATACCATACTACTTGAGAGAATGCATGACTTAAGAAAATACACTTACACTACAAATTAGGTGAATAGAATAGCTACAACTTCTTTTGAAAATTGTACATGACCACATAGCAAATAAAAAATTATGACTCCGTAACAAATCACATGGCAAAACAGATCAAGTACTGATATTATGTAGCATCTGTCCATGATGACTGAATTAGTTCTGAGCCAAGTGCAATAAAATCTTCATGTGATACTAGAATATCTAATTCTTCTTCAAATCAGGTTATTGCTTATATATAAGTTATAGTATTGTAAATGTGTAAAGATTTTTCTTTGGGAACACTGTCCTTACAGTATGATACTGGAAAGTGCACATAAAAATATGATTTTTTTAAATTTTGGTTTCTTTTTGCATTACATTCAAATTTGTTTAGATCATCTGAGCTGCTTTTCTTGTTGAGGCATTGTCAGGAATTAACTTACATTATAAGTTGATTCCTCTTCTATTTTTGTAGCTGCAGGTGTTCTTATTTAGAACATTCTATATTTGATACTAGTCACATTCTCAATAAGTGGCTAGTCATACAATTGTTCTAAATATTAGTTATGTTGTGTTGGAAAAGTGTAATCACTTCTCACAACACAGGCTAAGATATAATGTACAATTGAGCTGTTACTCTTTTGCATTGTTTGCCTGTTTGTTGTGCGTCTTGACAGGCATTCTTCCAAGAATAACACCCACATTATCTATTACATCTTCTGCATTACTGAGTACATTTGATAATTTTGAGAAAGGGCTCAGAAGTTATGAATGGCTCAGGTATTCTAACTTCAATGAAATAGGTAAACCATTCTCTTCAGGTGGCTAGGATGATTCAGCTACTATGTTACCACATGTATTAGTATATATGTTGCTCAACATGTTGCAGTTGTAATGTACAATTTTGATTGAATCAAAAGATAATTCAGGATAAGGTAAATGTTTGGAATGGGTTTTATTTTCTATAGTGGAATGTTGTATCTTTCAATGAACTATGCATTTCTTGAAAAAATCCACTTTCATTTTAGATTTGTATATATAATAGTTCTCTAAAGCAGGATGTTAAGCATAATCAACCTTATAGCTCTTCCAATTTGTTAGTTTCAGTTTTCATGATCAAAAATTTTTTGGGATATGTAAGGTAAGTATAAATCTAAATAGTCTCAAATGAATATAACTGGGAATTAATCCAGACCCTTCTTGTAGCAATGATGCATACTAGAAAAAAGATTTTGTAGGATATTAGATTAGCACATATGCAAAATAATTACAAGCTTCAGCTGTAACTACGTCAACTTTGATTTTTAATGAGTAATTCTATCCATATGTGTAAAAATTTCAAAAATTATTTAGCAGCACCATTCTGCTATTGATGATATACAGCTAGTAATTTCCATTATAAGTTAACTGAGCATAGTTTACTCTTAAGGGTAGAACTCAAAAATTCAGCCACATTATGTTAGGATTGCTGCATCCTAAATTAATTATATTTGATTTTATAACTACCTGTGTATTATTTCTTATACAATTGAAAAGCACTTCTACTCATGCAAGTTGTAACTCATGTTATTATTGCCAATAAAAGTTTTATTTTACTTCTTGAGTTTCTTGTGTTTTCTTGTACTTTTTGGTGCCATTTTTGTTTACTTTGTATTCATTGTGTTTTTATGCTTAATGTTATTTGAGATATAACATGTTCCATTTGTACACACTGTAGTCATAAACTAATATATCAGCAGTTTTCAATTATTAATTTTCATCAAATGTAATAATTACATCTGATTTTTCTACAAGCAAGGATATATTAAGTAGATGTGTTTTACCACTGGTAAAGCACTATAGATTGGGAATTTTCTAATAAAGGTAGAATTTTTATTTTCATGTAAAATCTGTAAATGCTAGAGCAAGGTGTTCTGTAACGTATCTTGATGTCCACTCTGAGCATTGAATCTGCTTGCTTTTGCCCAAAAAGCAATAACTGTACAGTTTCAATGTTTGACTGAAACTTCATATTTGCTTTAGGCAAGTATTAGAAACTAACTCCATTAAGGGTTAGTTATCATTCAATGTAGCTGCAATAAATCTTCCAATGACTTTGATTTAGTTTCAGTTTGGTGTCAGTTTGGTTTCAGTTTAGTTTCAATTTGGTTTTAATTTGGTTTTAGTTTGGTTTTGATTTCAATTTCAAGGATATTCAAAATACTAAATCCTGTTTATGAT
This sequence comes from Vaucheria bursata, assembly GCA_032358265.1. NCBI lineage: Eukaryota > Xanthophyceae > Vaucheriales > Vaucheriaceae > Vaucheria > Vaucheria bursata. The sequence goes on along the minus strand of JAULBW010007920.1, from coordinate 3,188 downwards.
GCAAAGTTTTTGTGCGTTTCAAGAGTTATCTCACTTTCAGCACCACATGTAGGTAAATAACAATTCTATTTCTGTTGCTGTCTTTTTTCTTGTGTTTGAATTTTTTTAACAGTGAGTCATATAGCACTTTCACACATTGAAAGTTTAAATGACCTAATTGCATACACCATAAGCTAGCATCAGTAAAGTCTTCCTTATCCATGATAGAGTTGATCATGCTACACATCCTGATAGTCTGTGATTTTGAATTGTTTCAGAGGCAGCAATCAACAATATATAAACTTTGATTTGATCAACTAAAAAAAAATGAGACATGTCTCCTATCACAAAAGTTTTCTAGTTTTAAGCTAGTAATTGCTTTCTTTTTGCCACTTAATGACTCTTGGAAGTTTAAATCAAAGTCTTGGAGCAAATCTAGCACCTACAAAATATTGCTTTACTTTAAATCAAATTTGTAATTTGTTGCCATTAAACCTACCATTCATATTTTGATTTCTATTATACCACTCAATGCACAATATTTCCAACAATTAATGTGCTTCTACAAGTGCCATATTTTGTAATATTGCTTGTCATTTTTAGCTATTAAAAATATGACACTGTTTTCACTTTATTGCAGTATACTGTCATCAGTAGATTTTAGAGACTGAGTCATTAGAGAAAATTTTCAATTACTAACAAACTCAGTTTTTAGCTGCAACTTTAGTTTTAGGTAACTTCTTGTCAATCTTTATTGCCCAATATTTTTAAATTGATACTTTTTCAGTACAATATTGCTGCAGGTTTTAGACCTTTGCATTAATTCATTCACCTTTTTTTATTATTTCCAGAACAATATCCTCTTTTTTCTTTTGCTTTGTATTGCTTTGAACATTCATTTTGTTATCTTGTTTGTGCTGATAACAATGAGCTATTCATAGACTGACTACCTTATTTTTAGCATTCTTGACTCTTGTTTCTTTAAATGAGTGTTTTTTTACTTGCATTTTTATTTGGTAAAAAAGCACAAAAGAAAAAATTTTTAATATATATTTGTACATATGCAAATACTATTCTTGTTGCATAATTATTTTTCATCTCATGAAATTCAAAATTGTATTCTGTTCTTCAGTATTGTAAAATGCATGTTAAATCTCCATTTCTCAACAAGTGTCTAATAAAAACTGCTTCTAAAATTTCCTTAAACTTTTTAATACTATTCATTCAATATAATCAAAAGTAACAATGGCAAACTAAAAAATGAGGAAAAAATGACTAAATCATTCATTTCTACCATACCAGTAGCATATAAATGTCTTTATTAAATTTGGAATCTACCTTGTTCAGTTGATTTGTGAAAAAACTGAATTGTTCTCAATCTACTTTAGTTTCAATGGCAACATGAATGACTTTGGATTGTGCAGTTAAATGTTGATCAATTTTTCTATTACTATTTAAAGTTTCTACTTAAACAAATTTTTGCAAAACATTTACTAGTATGTATATGAAACAAAATCAGTTTGCTTTATTGATATTAAAAATGTATGGTACTTTTTGTTAAACTTTTGGTTAAAAAAATTTGTACAAGAATATTTATTTTCAATTTTTGTACATTGCATACATGCAATTTTTCCCAAAGCTTTTTCACTTTGCAGTTATATTTTGACTGAGCACATTTGTCTCTTTACTTGATTATTTCATGCTTATTATAAAATATACATATGCATACACACATATATATAAATATACAATATTCAGCATTTGCAGACAACTTTACACATGCTTTCATAGTTGGCTGTCTCAGTTTCTAGAGCAGCAATTATATTTTGCAATTGGCACATTCTGATTGATCTTAAGTTTTTTACAATGGAGAGAGAGCCCAGTTCCAGTTATTGTATAGTTTTAATTATCATTATAATATTGCATATTCCAACTGCTTAATATAACTGCCTCTTTATATTTTCAAATTTAATATTGAAGCAGTCAAACCATCTACTGCCTGTTGACCAGGCACACAATTTGTAAATGCAAAAAATTACTATTGCCCATCACACTACAGAAATGATATAATTTATTTGAATATTTCCAAGTTGTTGAAAGTTTTATGCATTGCAATGAAATCATATTTAACATAAAAACTACAATACCATCGTTGAAGTTTGCAAAGACTGAACATGGTAATAGAACCCTGCAATATGCTTTACACTTGATTGATGCAACTGCTGAAGAATAACAACTGCAGAATGTAAAACTGCTACATAAAAGCAGATGGCAAGATCAAGCATAACTTATGGTGAAAGTTAGCAGAATTGTAGGGTTGAATTCACCCGGTAAATATGCTAAAATAGTGTATATTGGAGACAGTTTTTTTACTTTTCTTTGCTTCCCAGTGTAATCTTGTACTTTATGCAGTACTATTGTTTCATCTTGTAAAGATATTTTTTACTATTTCATATGAAAGGAAAAGTTTATGTGCCAAAAAATATTTAATTTCCTAAAAATGCTTCTTGCTGGTTGTCAAAATGCCAAAACTTTAAAAAACTGAACAATGCACTGATAATATTAGTGGTACAAAACCTAAAATATGACAATATTTGCCTTGTAAGGTTTATTTACAGCATCAAATTCTTTACATTGAAGTACCATTGTATTGTATTAACAATGCTTCATATAAAAAATCAGCAAATATGCTTCCAAGCCAAATTTGTAAGAAACTAATATAATGTGTAATATGTTGTACCACATTGTTTTGTTACAGCAAAGGTTTGTCATCCCAAGATAAGTGCATTTATAATAAATTACTCCAACCTCAACTAGCAGCAATTGCAGAAAATATATTTGAAATGCACCCTATCCCAGATGTGTAATAAAAACTCTCTTACAAAAAAGTTTTAAATATTGATTCATTATTGTAAAATTTGAACCAAACAGGTTCTTTGAATTATCTGTTGCTGTTAGGAATGAACTCCTCAAAGGGTTAGTTTTGTTTTATAGATGTGGAATTCTAAGTTTTATGGCAAGTCATTATTCTACATATTGGAATGTGGTGACAGACTATGGTCACAGGTTAGGATTTGTCTTGCTGTGAAGTATATTTATTTCCAACAACACAATTATGTTTGTATAAAATATACTGTTAGAAATGTATATACAGCAAGACTCAGTATAAAATCAAGATGTATTTACACAACATAAATTGTGTTGCTGGA
>JAULBW010007909.1:0-14948 GCA_032358265.1 Vaucheria bursata | reverse complement strand
ATGGCCCTGATGGGTTCCTTTTCTAGATTCATTTTAGTCGCATCAATAACCTTATCGACTAGAGGTGATTCGATGACTTCACTGGTGATAACTTCCGGGTAGTATTTTTTAATCTGCCCAACTCCTGAACCGATCTCAAGTAGGCTACCATTGCCTGAAAAATATTTTTTATTTGCGTAGTCGCATTTCTCATAAAATTCTTTAAAAACTCCCGCAATCATCTGACGTTTTGCAATCATCTTTTCATGAAGATCCAGCCTCGCATGAGAATCAAGATCGGTAGTGTTGATTTCTTTTTCACGAAGAAAATTGATAATTAATTGCATCATACTAATGGTCCTTTAAAAGTGACTCTAGGTCACTAGGTGGTAATTTTAAATTTTTATAGAGTCTGTAGCCGGCAATGCTGTCGATGTTAAATTTATTTTTGATATTAAATAAATTTAACAAGCCTTTGAAGACTCCAAAAAACATCATCGCAAGGGAAATGGGCACAGGGATAACTAGTATTTTTTTGCTGAATGTCCTGGCTATGTTTTTAACAATTTGGTTCAATGAAATCAGCTCATTTTTATAGAGGTTAAAAACACCCTCTTTTTTCGTTTCTATTAATTTTTCAAAAGCCAGAGATAACATATCCATATCGATGACTGCCATTGGATATTTTCCGCCATCCGGGAGTGGAATGAAATAATTATTTTTTACAAAACCTTCCATGTTTAAAAACAAACCACCATTTCCTATAATTAAACCTGGTTTAATGACAGCGGAGTTTGATTTATTTGCAAAGAAATTTTCCAGGTTAAGTTTAACCTGTCCGTAATCGGTCATGTTAGTTGAATCAGCGGAGATTGAACTTATGAAAATGTGATATTGGCACCCTTTTTTTGAAGCTATTTCATAAATCTGTTTGTTGGCATCTATATTATTTTGAGCATTGTTTTTATCGTGGGCCATATAAATAACCACTTCAGCATCGTCGGGGATGGAGTCAGGATAAATGTTGCTGCCAAATTTAATTTCTGTAAGGTCCTGAGTTATGGATTTCACATCGACATGTTTACTAAGATTTGAAAGTGAGCCTTTTACCTTATAACCGCGCTCTTTTAAAAAAGTTGCTAAGTTACTTCCAACAAAACTGTTTATTCCGGTTATAAAAACTACAGGCTTATTCATAATGACTTACCTACAAGGTCGCCGACTCTCATGGCATTGGCCATAATCGTAAAAGTATTGTTTTTTGCTGGAAGAACTGGAAATACTGAACCATCAACAATGAATACGTTTTTTGTACCGAATAATCTGCATTCAGGATCTGTTTGGAATTTTTCTGGGTTTTTTTTCATCGGGAGAGTTCCTGAATAATGAAAACTATTTCCAGGTCTTAACTTTTTAACTAAAAAACTCATAGAGTGAAATCCTAAACTTCGGAAATTAGATATGATCTTCTTTTCGATGTTACCTCTAGGTTCTTCGTCTTCGTATTTGATTTCCAGTGAGCCATCACTGAGCAGCTTTAGGTAATTTTTATTTTTTTGATAATCTGGATAAAAAACCTGCATGATCAGAATTGAGGGGACCAGGTATTTAACTGCTTTGATGTTTCCTTTAACAGATAAAGGAAAATCCATAAGGTAGTCGCCACATAAGGTGTTATTGAGTTTATACATTGAGCATAAGTATTTATTGCGTTCATCTTCTGCTATTAAAATTAATTGAGGAGGAATGATACGCTGATCTTCTTTTTTACCAATAAATTTAAAATTAACAAAAGGAATATAAGTGACCAGGTTATCAAGCATGGGAAGTTTGGCTTCAAAGTCGTTGAAGCTTTTAAGGACTATTTTGGAAGTACCTATACAACCTGCACCTAAGATGAGTTTTTGGGCCGTAAAACTTAACTCAATCCCTGAAGTGATATCAACTGTTTTAACTTCGACATTGCCATCATCTTCCAGGAATGAGGTCACCATCTTTTTATCAAGATAAGTAATATTGCTATTTTCATCAAGAATTTTTTCCAGAAACAATTTCGCATTATAGATTGAATTCGTATATGGTTTAAAAAATTCCATAGAATCGTATTTGTAAACTTCACGATTTTCTTTTGCTGCTGTTATAAAGGCAGATCGAGGAAATCCAATAGAAAATTTTAATGCCTTAAATTTAGCTTTTAGTTTTTTGTATTTTTTAAGAAGGTCGATGGCCAAAAAATTTAAGTCAGGTGGAGGAAGCAGGTTTTTATCTTCTAGGAATTCACCCTTGAGATCATCGTTTTCGCCGCTGATTCCAATTTCATTTGTTAAATAATCATATTGCTTTTCAAGTTCTGAATAGCTGATAGGGAAATCCTTCAAATCTTCATCAGTGTATCTCATAGAACCGCCGCCCCAGGCGTTTGAAAGTCCGCCCTTAGCAAATGATCCAAGCACAAAAAAGTTCGTTGTCTTAAATTTATTCAATTCATTAAACTTGTTTGAAACAAATCTCATCAAGGGAGCTTTAATTTTAGGACTCATATATTCTTGATGTATATTGCTGAGACTTTCGAATCGCTCTCCAATGACATCAGGAAAATGAATTTCATTTCTCTTTTTTAAACTTCTAAGGGATTTATTAAGCGAATCACCGGTATCGTTTGTCACCATACCAACATCAAGTATAAGTACTTTTTTATCCTTTAATGCTTTGAGTGCTGAAACCGCAGAAGGCCCGGATCCAACGATGATGACGTCAAATAATTCCATAAAATTTTACCTGGATTTTCCCTTTAAAAAATTTATAGATGCTTCTCACAGTAAAAAATACGAGGCTGAAAAAACCTGAAACTAGTGAATTATGTTCAACATGAAACTCGTTAAAGAATTCACCTCTAACTTCAACCAAGTAAAGAAGTGCATGTATTTTTTTAGTCAGTATGTTGTTTCGGTATTTAATTCGAAGATAAAACTCTATCGCTTCGACATCAAGTTTATGTTTGACTATCATGCCCATGTCGACTTTGGGACTTTCATGACCTTCGGCCGGAAGATCACTGCAGAATTTTATATATTGATTTTTAACTTCATCAGAAAGTTTTTTATCTGCAAACAGGCTCTCAAAAATGTATTCAATTTCGTATAAGAAATTGTCTTGAGGTTTTGGACCTGAAAGCATTCTTCTTCCTTCATTAAGGTGAATTTATAAAGGCCTAAGTATATGTCAGAGCAATCTCAAATTTCAACTAATTGCAGTGTGTTATTGTGGGTTTCCGTTTTATAAAGTGCTCCTGACTTGGGAGTCGAGGGGAAAACCTCTCCAAAGCGCTCAATAAATTTATCATCAACAAAACCCAGTGCAACATAGTCAACAGTAGAAAATACGCTGATTAAATCTTTCGCCTGGTAATTGGCTGTCCATACATCACCCTCATTATACTTTTCACCGACACTCCATACCCCCGCATTCATCTTTCGTGGCACGATTTCATACCTCACGACCATGGCCTGAAAGCCATTTGAATTCTGCCAGATAAACCAGATTTTCGACTCCGGTGAAGTTAACTTTTGAATCTTTGTAGAAATAACTTCCACATCCTGGCGAGCGTTATCAAGCTTAAGCGGAATTCTCGCAGTAATAAAAGCAGGTATGAGTCTTTTAGAAGAATTGGAATAAAGGATTCTTGGATTGGGAGGAAAAAGCACGACTAAAGTAATCAGCGACCCAAGAAAAAGTTTATTCTTCCACAGCATTTCTTTTAAAAGTATTTTAGAAACGACAAGGGTGAAAGCTAGAAAATAGACACCGATATAGCGCTCATAGGATGCGAGGTATCTGCCTTCATATTCACCGGAAACATACAGAAAATTGACAAGCAATACGGACGAATATCCAAAGAGCCCCCAGTAGAATGTGACACCGTATTCATATTTTTTTCTTAACTGCAATAATGCGAGTGTTAACAATGCAGTCCATACTAAATAGGTACCACTAATGTACTTAAAACCTGGTAATGGTATATTGGAGATCCAGCTTTTAGTTAATGTACGACTATAAAGCGCCGTAAAGAATGTATTTAATGTATCTCGTGTTCTGTCAGTCAGATTGGCCAAATCATTTTTAATCAATTCCAGAATTCCACCGGTATTAAACGGAACAAAGTTTGGATCTTGTCTCAAGTACCATTGCCACAATTGATAATTAAAAATCAAAATAACCAGGCAGATAAGTGAATAACCAGTCCATTTCGAAAAAAACTGCCTCTCCCTCGTGGCTTTAATCACAACTAACAAGACAATCAAAAGCGAAAGCAAAAATGCTGTCTCTTTAGTAATGGCCAGAAATAAAGCAATTGAGAATGGAACCAATAGATCTGAAGCTTTTTTTAGCTCAAGAGTTGAAAAGATTCCTACTGCGAGCAGGCACCCAATACTGAGCTCGGTACTGATGGTTGCCATGCCATTCGTAAACCAAGATAGAGCTGCACAAAAGAGAACAAACAATATGGCCGTCTCTTTTAATTTAAAGTACGCAGGCCTTAATGCATAAAATGTAGAAATACAGATTAAACCGATTGCAAAAAAGAGCGGTTGCTCTGAGTAGACGTCCTGACCTGTAAAGAATGTTTCCCAAAGACTAAGTCCCGGGAAGTACCTTAGTCCTTCTTTCAAGATTGCTGCGTCAGAAGTCCAGTAAGAACCGTAGTGGTTAAGATATTTAACGAAGCTTCCCCATGAAAAATCGTCCCAATTTAGTATCTGAATTTTGTAAGTAAGCATAAACCAGAATAATGAAAATATGAGAATCAGCTTGTGAGTTGTTAAGAATTTTCTGAGCAGCTTGCCTTTGTTTTTATAAAGTTCGTGAGCGAGTATGGTAATGGAAGAAGCAAATAAGATTTTCTGTATGAGAAAAAAATTCACTGCGAAGGTTAGGACGTAAATGGTTGTGCAGATTAAGGAAATAGCGCAGAGGAAACTATACTGCTTTTGATGATCGGGGAGGCGTTTGGCTAAAAAAAATGAAGTTAAAATGAATGTAATGAAACTAAAAATTATATAAAAACTACTCATCTGGTAATTGACCTCAATTTAATTATATTTATCAAAAATGATACCTTAATAATTTGTGAAAGTATGAAGAAATTAAACTTAAGTATAATAGAACAATTCTGAATTATAATTTCACTTGATTTAGCGTTATGCAAAAGGAGATCATAAATTAAGTTATCTATTTATGTTCAACGGAGGAACCTATGAAAACCATTCTCGCTTTAAGCTTTTTGACTTCATTTAGCGCATTTTCTGCGACTTGCCCGGAAATTGCTGGAGACTATATCTGTCAGAAGGGAAGCCATGTGTCTTATAAAAATATCCATAGAACTGAAAAAAGTTTTGTTGTGATTTCTGACGGCGTCGAAATGGAATATTTTACTGATAAAAAAACGTATACGATTCCAGATACAGAAATAGTAAGAGACGGAAAAGTAAGCTCATACTGCGAAAAAGATAAACTGGTTGTAGATTTCACCGGCATTATTCTTTATGACGGAAGTGACCTGGCGAAACAAGTTTCTAAAACAGAGTACACACTAAAAGGTGATGGGATGATCTTCTCTCAAAAAATTAAGATGAAAGGATTACCTATGCCGGCGGTGGTTTTGACTTGTACGAAACAATAATGATTAGAAGGCCCCATTGGGGGCCTTTTTAAGTGTATTAGTCTGGTGGCGATTTTTGATTTCACTTATTTCTTTAACTCAGTCTTTTCAGCCCTTTAAATTTTCTTCTTATTATTCTCCTTGCAAATAACCTTACAATATTAGTTAAATTTACAAAGTATATACTTTGTGGTAAGGTGGTTATGGTCTATGTTTGGGATGTTAAGAAGGCTTTAAGTAATTTTAGGAAACATGGTATCCATTTCGAGGAAGCTCAAGTTGTTTGGACTGATCCTCATGCTCTGGAGTTTATAGATGATGAATCCAGTGAGAACGAAGAAAGATATTTGAGAATTGGTCTTAATCCTGCTCGAGGTGTTTTATTAGTAGTTTTCTGTGAACGTGAGTATGGAGAGACTATACGACTCATCTCTGCTAGAAAAGCGACAGTCTTGGAGAAAAAAATTTATGAAGAAGAATTACGATCTTAAAACGATGAAAAAGAAGCCGGGAAAAGTTAATGTTGATCCAGGCGCATCTCGAACTATGATATCTCTAAAAATAGATGCCAATGACTTAGCTGATTTAAAAACAGAAGCCGAGAGACTAGGCATGCCCTATCAAACTTTAATCAATAGTATACTTCATCGCTATGTAACTGGTGAGTTTGTTGATAAAAGAGAACTTCGAATAATGGCCTAATTTAGATAAATGAAATGTGATTTTGATCAATTGATAGATACTCATTAAGCATGATATTTTTAGTATTAGCGACACAGTGATGCGAGCATTCTTTTTTAGGATTAAAGTTTAATAATCTTTCAACATTGTTTTCTGAAAACCAAAAATCTTTAAAACTTACATCTTTAATAGAACCTAGTCTTCCCAGTTCCGTATAGGCCTTATCTTGGCACGTATAAATATTCGAGTCAGCGCCAATCACCGTTAACATGCTCGCCATTGGACAGAACTCGTACTCTTTATCAAAGTTTAGTGTCATATCATGGTAGTGATTGACGACTTGAAAATTTTTCCCATTGAGTGTTTGTGCTTTTGCGATTTGTTCCTCAACCGTATCTCTAATTTTTTCGTGATAAAGATTATTTTCTGCACCATCGTTGTGAACAACGCATCCAGAAACTTTTATATGCTCAACTCCCGCGTCTTTTAGTTTTTCGCAGGCTTCAAAAATGTGTTCATAGTTTTTGTCATTGACGATAAAACTCACACCTAGATGACAGGGGCCATCGAGTTTTTTAAAGTCGCGAATGTTCTTTATGATATTGTCGTATTCTAAGGCCTTGGTTGATCTAAATCTCACATAACTTTCATTATCCCAACCATCCATTGAGATTCGTACCCAGGTTCCAAATTGAGAAAACAAAGATGCCTTTTCTCCATTTAAAAAACTTCCGTTCGTTAAGGCGGCAAAGCTAATTTGAGCTTCGGCAAGTCGACGTAAAACAGGAATAATATGCGGGTAAATTAAGGGCTCACCACCACCAGAAAATGTAACGGCCTTAACATCAAGTTGAATTAAATCTTCTACAATCTCAAACATCTTATCTTTAGGAATTGAATCCCTAAGGGCCATCTGATCACCAAGTTGTAGATTATCTACTCGATATGCGCAAAACCAACAACTGTGGTTGCAGGCATTGATTGGTTTTATTCTTACGTGAGTAGGTGGCGGGATTTTACCTTGGAGTAATTTCTCAATGCGGTCAGAGTAGTGAAAGGCTTTTAAGTTACTATATTGAATTGTCATTTATATATCCTATGCTTGGTTGCAAAAGAAGTAATGTACGATAATCCTATAGGAACTATCTTGAAATTATGTTCCCCAAAAAGTCTCTCAAGCTCTTGTTATCTTTAAAGAAATTGATATTTTCCTCAATGAAATCAGCTATTTCACCGATAAAGAGCTGATGAAACTTCAAAAGTTTTACCTTTTATTCTGCGCAATTTTATTTTTATTGGCCCTGCCAATAACAGGAAAAACTGAGCCTCACGAGAACATCAAATTCTACCATTCTGTCTTGGGCAACATTAACAATAATGCGAATTCCTATGCGTGCGATACTCTGGTTCACGAACAAAAAAGTTGCTCACATCTCTTTAATCTTTTTGAGCGAGACAGAAGCACCGGAATGTTTTTTGGAATGATCAGTGACTCCCCATGGGAGACCTGCAAAAAGTATATCCCTGCCAGCAAAGAAATTTCATTAAATGAATTAGAAAAAAAATTATCAGAACACAACCGTACATCACTGGGACTTCGAAATAATTATTTCTCATCAAAGTTTGAAGAGTGTCTTCCTAAAAAATATAAACGAAACGATAAAGATGTCGAAGCTCAAAGCAAGATTATCGTGACATTGGGATACGACTATTTAAACCGAATTAAAAAAAGCACCGGCCAGTTAACCGAAGAAATTAAAACATTGAATTCCATCATTGGTGATCCCATTGATACTGGAATACCATGCGGTCAGTTTACTATGCCCCAGGATGCAAAGATATGTGCAGATATTAAAGCAGAGAGATGCAGATCACTTAACGAACTCAATCTATACACAGATACGCTTTATGAAAATGCCATCGAGCCAATGATTGCTCTCAAGAGCAGTTATAAAAATTTAAGTGATAGCTTCAGTAAAACAAGATCTCTTCGCAGGCCGGCCAACCAAGAAATACTTAAAGATCTAAGTAATAAGATTAAATCACTCGAATCTCAATTTCCTATTTTAAAGGGTAAGACCTTGGGACCATTTCTGGCAAAAGAAACTGACGGTGGAAAGAATCCATCGAAATTGAAATTACAGAATGCAGTCAAAGCTCAACTAGTAGAAAACCGCACTAACCTTTCAAAGAAGTTGGACGAAAACGTTGATATGAATAATTGCCTTGTCTATGGAGACGAAAGAAATTGCAAAAACTTTGAAGATAATTTCGAGCGCGTTCCTCCACGAGAAGATGTCACATTCTTTGAAAGAGGAAGTTTACCAGCTACTCGTTTAAAGAACCTTGCGGCTTCAGAGCTTTATAGCACCAATCAATGTATAGATAATTTCCGCGGACTAAAAAACGAATTTAATTCCTTCGCTGCCGATTTTTCTATTAACGTTGGATTAACTGTTTTTACTGGCGGTACTGGCCTTTTATTAAGGACAGGAGGTACGGGAGTAAAGTTGGCGCTTGCCGGTCACAAGGCCATGCTGGTTGCCGACGCAGCCTTTCTCGGCGCAGGAGTTGATGAGGCCATTAAAACCTGCTCAATTGAACTTAATAAACTTGAATCTCTCCCTGGAGATAAGTCAGTTCAGCCAAATGTTTGTCCGACTTCATTAGCAAAACCAGAACACATTGTCGTGGCCAACTACCAGGGCTGTATGACAGGAGCCATGATGGCTTCATTGAATGCGCTTCCATTTGTGCCGGCAGCAGTTTCAAAATATTTAACCAGAGTTAAAGCTCCTAAAAGCAGCGTCGAAGTATCAAGTGAATTAAGTTCACTGTTCAAATTTAAATCACCCAAAAAAGCATTCGATTCGCATGACTTGAGATCTGCAGGAACCATTTTACCCGCAGGAAAAGTTCAGGATCCTTCAGCATTATTTAAAAGAGATGGAGTCTACGTTTACATCGTCGACGATAAAGGCAACATGGTTCTCTCTCACCGTACGCCGGATCTTAGTGCCGGAACCAAAGAGGGTGATCAATTCCTGGGAACTCATAGAGGCCTCTATAACAAACTTGCTGAAAAAGGCGGTGACATCGGCATCGTTTCGGCCGGAGAAATTCGCGTGGTCGGTGGATTTCCCATCAGAGTGTCACCAAGGGCCGGAAGTTTTCACAATACGGCAGAAGAAATCTTGGCCAATATGAAACAATTTTCAAGTAATGAAGACAAAAAAATGATTGATAAACTGATGGACGAGTATCGTAAGCTCTCGGCCAGCAAAGCAGACTCGATGACGATAGTGATGCACATGGAAGATTTCCTGGACGATAATCCAGCCGCCAGAGCTGTCTATGAAAAAATGCAGAAGCAGGCAACTGAATTAGCAGACAAGAGATTAGAGGTTGCTAAAGAAGCGATGAGCTCCAGAGGAATATTGCCAAAAGAAGTTGATACCAAGTTCACCCGCGACGTAGGTGGTGATGCTCACATTGAAGGGCGTGCAGCTGCTGTGGCAGAAATCGACTGTAACAAAAATAAAAGCTGTGCTGAGCAGCTGGACTCTTATCAGAAATTAGCTCAAAAATTTATTGGAAAATTTAAAGGCCCTGATCAGAGTGAGCAGGCAGTGCTGGCCAAACTCGTCATCAAAGACGTTAAAGGATTATCAGCGAAAGAGCGGGCCTTCCAGTTTTTTGGACAAAGAAGTTATCTTCTTTTTAAAGAAGGACCTATTGAGTTTATTAAAAATGGTAAACCAGAAAGTTATGGTCTTACAGGTTCAGAGGCTTTGAAATATTTAGATGAGTGGAGCAAACAATTCTAAAAGGTGTAAACTTGTTGCCAATATAATCTGCTAGTTAAAAAACAAATCCCATTTTTGAATCTTGCTTATCCCATCGAAAAGAAGAGTTCAATAGAGGGGGAGTGCAATGATTCATGCCTTGAGGTATACTGAGGAACTAGAAAAAGTGGGATTTTCCACTGAGCAGGCGAAAAAGTCTGTGCAGATCTGGATGGAGCTTATGGATCAAAATTTTGCGACCAAGGCCGATTATAAAGCACATTATTTCATGACTAAAACAGATCAAATGGAGCTTCGTCATGAGTTTAAAACTCAAATCGATGAGCTTCGCCATGACGTTAAAACTCAAGTTGATGAGCTTCGCCATGACGTTAAAACTCAAGTTGATGAGCTTCGCCATGACATGAAAATTCAATTTACAGCGGTGGATACTAAAATTGAAGCCTTGAATGTAAAGTTTGATAAGCTTGAGTCTAAGCTAACAATTAAACTCGGGATAATGATGGCCGCTTCTATTGGTATTTTTTCAACTATTATTGGGTTAATGAAGTAATAGGCGCTTACTGTTAAGAGTCTCCAGAATCATGAATTTTGTAATTGATTCTGGTGACTCTTGAATAATTTTTATTTTTTAACTTCTTCAGTCTTAACTTCTTCTTTTTTCATTTCACATTGACACTCTTTTTTACCATCTTTCATTGCGCATTGAGATTTATCTCCACTACCATCACATTTTTTATGATGTGCACACGATGTTAAAGCAAGCAGAACTGTTAAAGCAGAAACTCTTAAAAGTGTTTTCACGAAAACTCCCATTTTGTATTATTTGATTTTCTAATTATAATAGAGAGATGATTAAAAATGAAAGCCATACTTTTTTACCGGACTATTTCAGTTCACTGCTGCTAGCTTTTCTCTTTCTATCTTCGTTTTCTCTCAAGGCCTCGGAAAGTGCTGAATACGCAAGGTTTGAAAAAATCTACAGTACTATTGAAATGGAAACGTTAGAACATAAGATGATAAAACTTAGCGAGCTAGGTTCAGAAACCATTATCGTAAATTTCTGGGCATCCTGGTGTATCCCATGTTTAGCAGAAATGCCTTCACTTATAAATCTTTCGAATAAATTTTCAAAGGAGAAAATGCGAGTTGTCGCTATTAATACAGATGAAGATAACCAACTTAAAAATATTGCAAAAATAAAAAAGAAGCTCAGTATTCCAGATTCATTTGTGATCATCCCTGACATCAAATTCAAAATAGCGGACGAGTTTAAGTTCAGTGCTATTCCCGTTACCGTTATTTATAAAAAAGGAAAAGTAGTTTATTTCAGTAATGGGCCGGTGGATTTCGCCAAGGTTCCATTGGATATTTTTTAAGCATGAAACATTGTTAATTTTTAGAAACTGGACTTAAGGAAAGCTGCCTTAACTTGTTCTATATTGGACTCTAGGTTGCTTTGACTCGAGATTCAAAGGGCTTTTTAAATTTCAGGCTCTTTTTAAAATTTAGAGAATTTCTTTAAACAATATTATGCATTTAAAATTTTATTTTCTCTTTTGGCTCTGACAACATATAGAAAGCTCGACAAAATAAAAATCCCACAATTGATTTTAGTAAAATTTAATAAAATTATACAAAATTCACTGATGAAATAGCCTATATAAGCTGGATGTTTAAGTAATAAATACGGACCTGATTCGATAAATGTTCTTTTGCTTGGAGAAATGCCAAATGATTTTCCCAAATGCAGCAATGAATAGATTGAAAGGCTATAAGAAATTATAATTATTATTTCAAGTGTTTTAACATAAGCAGGAAGTACAATTGTATATCCTGAACTATATAGCAAAGGTAGAAAAGTCGAAATATAAGCGAGTAATCTAAATTTTAATAAATCTTTTATTGCTGGAGCTTCTCTTCTCAGAAACAAATAACTAATAACCAATGAACGACTTAATAAATAAATAGCTAGCGTTATATTAGTGTTTTGAAATTTAAAAAACTCAAAAGTGCCAAAACTTAAAAAAATGAAAGAGGAGAGGTAATTGTTTATAATTAAACTCCTGGCCCAGTTGCTTCACTTGAGGTTCCTGAGGCTTTGTCATTGATTTCATTTGTCTTAGGAGCCGCTAAAACTGAACAAATGCCTAATGTCATTACTAGAACAGCAATCAAAAATTTCATAAAATTCCTTTGTGATTTAAACTAAAATTGAATCTACTTCTTCTTCGATTTTTTGCAATAAGCTTATTGTTGACTGTGTATTTTCTATCCATGGAAAATGTGAGGAATTGTCTAACTCGTGAATTTCACTTAGTTGCGTTGAATGGCTTTTAAATAGAACTGCGGGGCATATTTTATCATTTATTGAATTTATAGTGATTGTATTAATAGCGATCGTGGCGTGAGTTGAAAAAAAATTATTAAAAAATCGGTTTCCCCACTCATAAAATTCGTAATCAAAAGAGCATTTATCAATCATAGATTCGTAAACATCTCGATTTTTAAAATCAACATAAAAAGGTGCCCATGATTTAAAAAGTTTTTTGAAATTGAGATTGTTTTTATTATGAGCATATAGCTTATCGTTATCTACAATTTCCTTTTTTTCATTTTCTGTAAAATTATTATAATTTTCATCCGCAATTTTAAAGCAATCTAAATTTGGAGAAGAGGATAATAAAACTATTTTTTTATACTTTTGCTTCAATTTAATTGATTGGATTAACATCCCACCAAAAGAGTGGCCTACTAAAATAGCGTTATTCAATATTGATAAAGCTTGATTTATATCTTCTTCTAAGTTTTCTAATATTTTTTCATCAGAATAATTAGGGTTAAACTTAGGATATTTTAGAATATAAATACTATTCTTCAGATAGTTTTTTCTACTAAGAAAGTTGGTTAAGTATTCTTCGCCTAAACCAGGACCTCCAGATATAAAAATCCAATTCAGCTTGCCCCCTGAATAAATCTTCTTTAGAATTGATCCATTAGATAATTCAATTTTTTCATAGGTTTTCATGCTTAATTCCATTTTTATTTTCTTCTTAACTATTGTAATCGCGCAATCTAGTTTTTCAAATGATAAAATATCGATTCCAATTCAATATCTACCTACAAATCTTAATCCAGCGATGGCAAATGACACAAATGGACAGTTCATTTTGAATACTATCTCTGATGGTTTGGTTGGGTGGTCGTTCAAGGAGGGGATATATCCCGAAATTTCGGAATCTTGGTCAGAAAAAGCTTCTGGGCACTTAATATTCAAGATTAAGAATAATATAAAAAATTTTGAAGGAAAAATTCTAAAGTGTAAAGAAATTGAAAGAATTATGAAAAATAATTTTTCTATCAATGGTCCATTTCTTACTAGTTATAAAAATATTAAATCTATGAAATGCCTTAATCAGCATGAATTAGAAATAATTTCTCACATGAATACCAAAACACTTTTAAGCTTTTTAGCAAGTCCACAGACAAAGATTATTAATTTCAAAAATAATATAATAGTTGATGGTGTTGGCCCATTTTCTATTAAGATGGGTCCTGATTATGCTTACCTTTTAAAAAATATTTATTACCATGATTTAAAAAATATTTTTGTTAGCGAGATTAACTTAATAGTAAGAGACGATGCTTCAGCTATTCAACTATATCGAGAAAAGAAGTTAGATTTAATTTTGCTTTCAAATCTAAATAGTTCAAAAATAGAATTTGTATCTAAAGATGAAATAGTCGCAATTAATTTATGGTCAACATGGGGTATTGCATTTAATCAAAACATCGTTCCATTTAATGATATTAAAATAAGGCATTGCTTAGTGGAAAATAATGATTCAAATGATTGGATAAAGTTTTTTTATCCTAATGATTTACCAGCTTATGGGCCGATACCTTTTGGATTAATAGGTTATAACTTTAAGAAAAATAACAATATTCAAAATTTTAAAAAAAACAAAGAAAATAAAGTTGAAATATTAGATGTTCATAATCAAAGATATTTGGATATGCAAATATCACCTGATATTGCTATTGTTTTACGGGAATTTAAAGAACAAGTTGCAATAAGTACACTTGATAGTATTGGTAAAGTCAAAAACAACACTGAGAATCTTTCAAAGGCAGAAAGCTGGGGTAAATTGCTTAGATATGCTGAAATCATATTAATTGCTCAGAAAAGATCAGTAATTACTGTGTTTATGACTAATTTAAATCAAGTTGGATTTTTAAGAGTGTTTCAACCGCAACAAGGATCAAGAGAAGAAAGACTAGAACCTGGAGATGTGATGTATGATGAAGATGCTATTTTAAATCCTTCTGCTAATGCGCCGGCACTTGATTTTCATTGGTGTCAACCTTTTGATTTAAGTAAAGATAATCCATCTCATCAATCTAATCGAACCCTTTATAGATTTCTGAGAATGCCTCAGTTCTTTCGGTCTCCTAAAATCCCTCAAGTCAACCAAATTGGTAAATTTATTGCTGCTTCTACTACTGCAATGGTGTATTCCTTTGGCAATAATGTAATTAAAATGTATAGGAGAAATGCAGAAATCGACCGAGAAGTTGCAGCATTGAGCTTAATCAGTAGACAGTCCGTACCAATACCAAATGTTATTTCATGTTTAGGCAGTTTAATACGCCCACTGTTCAATGATTGACGTAAGGCATTGTATGTAGGAAATTTAGTGTATGCGCCGCTATTCGCAGCATGTTCGTCAACTGTTTTTTCACTTGACTCAACAGGTTGCACCACGTTAGGTTGAAACATGCCATGCAGACGAGCCGAACGGTTAATCGAATCAATCATGTTG